>APFE031023294.1:0-17845 GCA_000404065.3 Pinus taeda | reverse complement strand
CATACCTTACACTTAAAGGGGATCTGCTCGTAATCCAGTTGCTATATGTGGCTCCAGTCGTCCACTTTAAGCTTGATGGGTTCCGGGAGGCCTTTGCCGAGGTCCACTTCAACACAGATCCGCGCACAGGCTTGCATATTTTCTTTTGGTTCACTGCGATCAATATATTTGCGGACTGCATTCTCGATGGCGCGAACAGATTCATCTCCCCAACAATGAAGAGGGAGGTGAGGGAGCCGGACCCAGACTGGGACAACACTAGGAACATCCAGCTTTGGATCGAAATCTGGGGTCCATTTGTTGAGATACAGGCCCCTTGAGTCCATGAAATAGGGCCCATTTCTGAAGATTAAATCCTTATCTTCTTTAGTTTCAAAGTGGAAGGTGAAGTACCCTTTCCCGCAGAATCTGATGGAGATTTTCCCTTGTATTTTGTCGGACCAGTTCCTTTCAACCCATCTTTGAACAATTTTTGGAGATGGCCAGAGGCCTGTGAATTGACCTATGAGTCCTCTTTCTGCCAGGGACAGGGCAACCATGCGTGGGAGAACTGGGGGCAAGCTGACCTCTTGAAGAACATCCAGCTTTTTGATAAATTTCGAGACTGTTGGTCAGGGGCGCTATGGGGGCAATGATTTAATCAGTGTTGAAAAAGCTTGCTGAGGATCGATCCCCTCCGGTGGAGCTTCCGGAGGGGCCATGGAAGGGGTCGAAGTTCAGTCTCCTGCGCTATGATCGCCTAGGTCCCGCGCAGCTGTAACCTGGGCGCGTCGATGGTCTTTCGCATTGATGATTGTTTGGATGACTCTTTGTTAGTTGAGAGTTACTACATTAAGTTTGTAATATAAAGTTAATTTAAGTTTAAGAACATGGATGGTTATTTAAAAGAATTAATATTAATATAGTCTATTAATTCTACAAATGGTGATTTTAGTAATGAATTCATCTTGCAATTATAATCCATGATATAATTATATTATGCAAAATTTACATTTGAAAGTTTTTATCACAGAAAAATTGATAAATAAATAAATTTGGATAGAATTTTGACTTCCATCTTCCTTTTTTCCTATGCTCTTGCCTTACCGCGTTCTCATTGCAACATATGGTGCAATTGCTAGTTTAACTATGATTCATGCTAAATCCAAGGCTTGCATATGACATGAATTTGATTGTAACGTATAATCATCCAACTAGTAATGACAACTAACCGTTTGAGACTTTCATTGGGGTTTTAAATGCGAGTTTATGCAACTTGGGTAATTGAATCCTCTTTGTAGCCAATCCAACAACAAATTAATAGTGGATGTTGATATTTATCTTTATTGGTGAAAATGATATAATAATATTAATGTTTTGATATTTTCCTCTTTATTTATATAGTTTAATAATATGTAAATTTATAATTTATAATTATATTCCCAAAAAAAACCTAATAATTACTTAGAATTAAAAAAATAATTACTTATATAATTCTATAAAATAAAAAAAGTAAAATTAATTTATAATAGAAATAAATAAAATGATAAAAAAAAATAAAAAAATTAAAGTTTATAACTATATCAGAAAAGAAATAAAATATATGTGAATTTTCAGTGAAAAATCATAACTTGAAACATCTTAATACACTTTAACCAAGAAATAATTTAGTGTACACAACCCTCCTCTCCAAATTATTTATATAAAAAAAAAAAATAAAATTTTCATATAATAAACTAAATAAAAATAATCATATCATATAAATCATCAAATACAATTATAATAGAAATAAAACATAATTTCGTACAAATTCCTATTTTAAATAATGATTCAAATTTCATAATTTTTTACATCAATTCCGCAAAAATTAAAAACATACAATCATTAAAAAGAAACATAAAATAGGATAACAATTATCTAAGAAAATATCAATAAATTAAATAAGCATTTTACTAAATATAACAAATATAAATAATAAAAATAAAAATTAATAAAATTAAATAATCACAACAACAATTTCAAAAAACAAATATATATCTTAATATAATTTAAATTAAAAAATAAAAAAATTATAATATATATAATTGAAAATTTTCTTCAAATTGATATGGATGCTTGGTCAGGGTGTGGAAATGCTCATATTCTGCCTCACAGTCTTATTTAGTATTTGGAGGAGGCAGGTATCAGTCACCTTCATCAAGTTGCAGATCCTGATAACTCGACCAATTGTTGATCCTTGCACATTGGAGATAGGAATGGACCAATTACATCAATGCCCTATCAGAATCACATGTTGGGATAAGCGACAGGGATGATGAACTTATATGGGCCATATCAGCCCAAGGTAAATATACTCTAAAGAAAGGCTGCCTATACATCTTTGCAAACCATGAAATTGAACAAAAAGAATGGTGGTGGCGATCCCTATGGAAGTTAAAAGGCCCTGCAAAAGAAAAACTTTTTTATGTGGTGGCTCCTGCACAATAAGTTTCTGACCAGGGACAACCTTTAGCATAGATCATTCAAGAGCCCTACTTGGTGCATTTTATGTAAAAATAGAATTGAATCTATTAACCATCGTTTCCTATGGTGTCCATCGGTTCAGCGCATCTGGAACCAGATTTATCAATCTTTATCAGTCAACATTATGTAGCAAGGGGAATCTTTTCAATTTGCATGGACATCTTGGTGGAATAATTCCCAACCAATTAAGCTTCGCAATCTTCCCATATTGGTCTCTGGGGCATTTGGATAGCTAGGAATCGATACATCTTTCATGATAAGAGGCCTGATTGGACATTTGCATGTTCTCATATTGAGGCTTTATTCTCCTTGATCCCATATGAAGAACAAAACCTTCATCATCATATCATCTAACCTGAAACTATTGACAAATCGAAGCCCTCAGCATATTTTGACGGATTTGCTCAAGAAAATGGATTTGGAGGGGGAGCTATCCTGTACTTAGCAGAAGATCATTTTTCCAAAATGAAAATGGGCTTAGGTAGAGGCACCAACAATTACTCATAATTAAACTCCTCATGCTTCTTCTCATATTCTCCCTTACGAAAGGATGCAGACAACTTCAGATATTTGGAGATTCCAAAATTGTTATTAATTGGTTCAATCTACAGACTCAATGTCACGTGCACACACTCATAAGTTGTTTGGATGAAATTATAACTCTTAAAGCACATTTTGACTTTATTTCATGTCATCATATATGTAGGGAAAGGAACCATATTTCTGATAGCCTATCCAAGGAGGCAACGCAACAACCTCGTGGTCATTGGATATTTCAGGAGCAGTAGGGACATACCGCCATTCAATATACTCATATCATACCTTAAGGTTATTATAATATTCTTCCAACTTCATGAACCCATCTCTAATTTCAACATTCTTAACCTTCAATGAAGTCATCTCCGAAGCAAGTTCCTCCATTCGATCCAATAGCCTATCCATGAAAACTATTTCAGGATTAGTGTTAGAATCCCTTGTAACCCGAGGTTCTTCCACATTGTCTGCCATCAATTTTTATTGTGATATTGTTAAGACCATACACCAACTCGTTTAAATTCGACCCTACAACTTGTCCCTGTCTAACTTCCAATACCAAGCTTCAATACCAATTGTAGCACTGCCTATCGTATCTCTGCTTCACAACTTCAATCAGCTCAACTTGCCCTGAATTAACCTCTGATACCAAATTTCACGACCCTATCCTTGTGGTATTCTTTCAACCACGTATAATGGATGCAACACCACTATGCTTTTTCTTTTCACCAATACTCAAGTATATGGACTACATCTAACCAAACACTTAGCTAATTTTATCTTCAAGTGCTATCAATGCAACAGAAGTAAACTTCTTTGAATAACCATGTAGCAATATATATGCACAATGGAAAACATCAACACATAATCATATGTGGGAGGGGCAACTCCCATGTAATTGAATTTGCGTGATATCAATATATAAATTTCTATAATTCAATTGTACAAAATTATTTTACATGTGTTGTAGGCAATGCCTCGGCCTACACACCTCTTTTATAAACCATGCCTACAAAATATTCTAATTCGTGCCTTCATGAACACTTCACCTAAACTTTTGAACTATTCGGCACCCTTGGCCCCCTTTATTGCAACTTTGCACACCTTTTGTCACCTGACACTCTGTTCACACCCATACACTAGAACCGCTTACTCGAACCATCGTCCAACTGGCCTTCCATCGGGCTGCCACCTCTCGGTGTTCACCTGAGTGCTATCGCACAACAGCATGGGCGTTGTCTGCCCGCAGGTCCGTCGTAGTGGCTTCAGGTCGCATTTTACCTGCGCCAACACTATGCGACAGCCCATCGACACTTCTGCCTGATTACCCGTTGTAACGGCCTGCCCAACCTATGTTATGAAGTGTGGTCCACCCAACAATTTGTCCACCATTCTTCCCAACTAGAAACCCTGAAATATGTCGTGGCTAACTTCGGCCCTTGTGTTCTGCAAATCCGCCTGCTGCCCGGTTTCCTCCTTCAGCCCTTTTGCTTATGTTTAATGTTCTTCTTATGTTTGTCGAATGACTTGATGTCTTTAGGCTCCTTTGCCATCTCCAATATATATGGTTTGGGCGGTCCCAACTCCACCCAACAATCGTGTTGTTTCACCTTCCTCCAAGGTCAGCCCAACTCCAAAATAACCATGTCTCTACCCCATCATTTGCCTTGTTGTTGCCTCTCGGGTGGGCTTGTGCCACCCGCTCGCCCAAATTGAGATTGTGGTCCACACATGCTCTCCAACAAGTCGCTCAACCCACCTTGCTCATGAGTCCCCTTCACTTGGTGTGGGCGCGCTCATGTCATGTCAATTCTTGTTTCCTTGCCCATGGGCACCTTTACCGGGCATGCACCCGCTCGAACGCCCAACTCGGGTCCCATCACACGCTTTCCCATCACACATCGGTTTTACTCTATCGCATGACTCGTTGTAAGGGTGGGTACTTGCCCAACATGGCGCACCCGTGTGCCCGTCGTCACACATAATCGAACATCTACTTCTGAGTCACCTTTAATTGAATGCACCAACCCGAGTCGCCTTTAATCGAACACGGGAACCCGTCGCACAACTCGGGTGCCCCCAATACACCTTTAACTGCTATGGTCGGTTTTTCGACTCTCTTGGGCGCTCGCCAACTCAAGGCCCTAACACTTGGGGTGACAATGTGCAAAAAAAACAAAATCAGTGACATTGCCACCACATGGTTCTTGTTATGATTTAAATAGTTGTTTTTTTTTTTGAATTGTTTATAATTTGTATTTAATCTGTTTGTTTTATTTGTTTATTTTTTAATTTTCCAATTTTCTTTTATTTATTTATTTTTTGTGTTAAATTTGTTTTTTTCCCTTAAATATGTTTTTTTTTAAATAATATATATATATAATATATATATATATATATATATATATATAATATATATATATATATATAATATATATATAGATATATATATATAATATTTTTTTTCATTTACTTTTTTTTTGGGTAATTTTTTTTTATTTCTTTTTAGGTTTCAATATAGTTTTTTATTTCCTTCGATGGGGGTGACCGACCCGCAATCAAGGGGGCCCTGGGATCCCCAACCCCAGCCAACTATGATCCATGCGTGAGTTAAAGAGAGTAGGTGGAGGGCTCTCCTCCCGAAAAAGGAAGTCTCTAGAGAAGCAAGGGGCATATTGTCTACTCGGGCAGAGGAAGGTTATAGTTTGTTTGTAGCGGGAGATGATAAAGAATGTCGAGTAAGGTGGTGATGGTTGTGCTTATTGTTTAGGTTTGCGGCGAAAGATGAAACGCCGAGGTGGTAAGGAGTTAATTGTTGTAATTGACCCCTGTGTGTGGTTTTGTGCTCAAGACTTTGTTTGGGATCCATGTGTGTTGAGGTCAGGGGAATTTGCATTTTTGAGTGTCTAGTTCGTCTCCGGGTTACAACTTGTTCACCCGCTGACATCCTTCCTTATGTGTTGGTGGCAATCTTTCGTCATGCGCGTTGGGATAACACTTTGTCCTTTAGGTTGGTGTTTGTTGGTTATATTTGAGCTCCTTTCTATTGTTTTTGTTCGAGCTATCGTTTGAGTAATAGGGTGGCCTTGTTGGGGTAAGTCAGTCATTCGCAAGGCTTGTAAGACTAGGTTTTGTGCTAGTGTTCCTAGGGGTGGGAAGTATTTGGTGATATTTGCATGGTGTCTCAGACCCCTGGGAGAATAAATCTGAGCCTCCAACGTTAGAATTGTGATCAATTGTACCCTTCTCTCGCTTGCGGTCACAATTGGTCTAGGAGAGAAGGCAGAGTGAGGTCTTGGGGGGAAGAGAAATCTAGTCTTTATGTTTCATGACAACTCGGTTGTCAAGCTAGGAGGTATCCAGTGACTTGGGAGATCCCCATTACTAAATTATGGGAAGTATATTGTTAGGTCTTGGCAGTTATTTTCTCTCAAGGGGTTTAATTATCTTTGTTGTGTCGAGGGGGATCAGGGCAGTTTGGTCCTGGTATGGTGGAGTTGAACCCCTGATCCTTGGGTGTTGTGTAGTCAAGTGGTGGGTATTTGGGACTGTGTTGTGTTGTGGCAAGCTTAAGCGCCAACTGGACTAGGGTCTTGGTCTACTTGGAATTCTTCTATTACCTGCAGGTATACCGAGGCAGAGAGGCAGACCCCATCAAGGGGGTGGATATCGTGGCCATATAAATGTCAGAGGGGGAGGAGCCTCATCCTCCAGCAAGGCTCATTCATCCGGCTTGGATAGGGAGGAGGAGATAGCAGAGAACCCTGTGTTGCCCCTAGTCATGTTGTTCAGGCCTCCTCCTTGGAATCAATTGTTGTGCAACTGTGAGGGATCCAAGAAAACCTAGATATCCTCTGTGACCAACTATACAATGATTATAATGAAAATGTGGCCTATTGAAATGATATTCAATTAACTCAAGAGGAAATCTTGGAACAATTGGCAAATGTTCGTAGAAGCCAGTGACGAACAAATGAACTTTTGCAAGAGAATGAAGCTCGACCGATATCGAATTTCACTAGCATCACCAAAGGGAGCAACCGACTCATGCAAATATGCACCCACCGCTTCCACCACCCTGAAATGAATGCGACAAGTTGTGTTCTTATTTTGTTAATTTTTTGACTTGTATGGTTGCGTAGCCCTCTGGAAATAAGGTGCAACTTGTTAAATCTTCTACTTTATATTCCAACTCTCCTCGCCAAGAAATCTGGTCAAAGTGAGGTAGGACGAGTTGATGACACTCTATATGCACTTGTTATTTCCAAAGTAATATAAATTCAGTGTTTTTTATCAACAATAAAAAACAGTTTTTTATCGACAATAAAAAACAGTTTTTTATTTATTAGTTTTTTTTAACTTTTTGTTTTTGTTTTACTTAAAAAAAATCAATCTTTTAATTTTTGTTTTTATTTGTATTTATTTATTTATTATTATTATTATTTTCAGGTTCTATGTCGATCCTCAACTAGCAATCCGACCCAATTATATGTCAATTTGATAGTTGATTTTAGATTTTTTGTTATAATGGATCAAGTCTTCCCCCACATTGTGTCAATTTCATGGTTGATTTTTAAGATTTCATTTCAATGGGTCAAGTTCCCCTACACTACGTGTCAATTTGATAGTTGATTTTTAAATTTTTGTTGCAATGTGTCAAGTTGCCTTAGATTAAGATCTTAAAATAACTATACTTTTAACGTTTAAAAAATAAATTACTCTTGATATAATGACTCTTTCATTCAGGGGTTCTTTTTTAAAGTTCTTTTTAGTCATTTAATTTTTCCATAATGTCATAATTGAAATATATTGAAAACTTAAGGTTTTTTGTAGTTGTGATATATGGTTTTAATTCCATGGTTGAAAATTTGTCAAAATTTTAAGGTTTTCCTGAGTCATGATATTTTATCTTTAATGGTATGGTTGAAAATAGTTAAACATATTTTATCTTTAACGTCATGGCTAAAACTTGTTGGAATTTTAAAGCTTTTAAGAGACATGATATTTTAACTTTAATGTCATGCCTGAAAATCTAGGAGTTTTAAGGTTTTTCAGAGTCATGATATTTTATCTTTAATGTCATTGCTAAAAAATATTGAAAATTAAACCCGAATATTAAAAAAAAAAAAACGCCATTTCAACATCAACGCTTTTCTTTTCAGGGTGTTTTTTGCATTAAAAAAATTGGTTTTTACTACCATTTTTAAAAATGTTGAAATTTTACCGTGAAATATATATATATATATGTGTGTGTGTGTGTGTGTGTGTGTGTGTGTGTGTGTGTGTGTGTGTTGATGTAACATCAACACTTTTCATTTTCATTTTTTTGGGTTTTTTTGGCGAGAATTCTCGTTTTGAGGTTACAGTGCTCGTTTGATCAGTAACTTTGTTTTACTAATATTATATTATATAGTGATTTTGTATATTTAAGTATTAATTCTTTTTTTTTTCTTTAGCTTGGAATGAAAGAGCTGGAACCTCAAAGTATTTCCTCACATTTCATGGATGGTAAACCAAGTAAATCGTTGGCCTTGATTATGGGGCCTCATCTGAAGGGAATTGAAGAGAGTCGATCCCATGATCAGCGAAAATATCAAATAACTTCAGGTCTGGCTCTAGACCAACTAATCTTCTTTTCCAAAATATGCTCATACAACTTGGCTAAAATGTGGCTAATCATAATGGTCATATAATTAAAGGGAATGTGTTTATCTTCACTTTTGAAGATAGGCACAATAAGACTTTGCATCCAAGGTGATGGCACCAAAATCACACTAGCACCAAGACCATGAATGCACTCCATACACATCTTCACATTTACATTCATTTCACAACATTTCCTTAAGCATTCACCATGCACACTCAATAAAAATATAACTCTTGAGCACCCATTATCTTTCTTTCCATTAAGCACGTAGAATAATTATTCTTCATAAAATAATACCACTCTCCACTATTTAATACATGCAGTAAATTTAATTTCACTAAATCTTCATTAAGATTTCTCTACCCAATTCATACACATAGACACTTAATTCTACCAATTCCAAATTTTAAGAATTCTTCAAAGATCGTGCACATAGACACTTCACACATAGAAGATATGAGAACTTCATTTCATTAACAAACAAAATGATTTTTCCTATATCCATAAATCAATCCACAAATCACTCATGCTTTTCAAGGTAGACTTGTTTTTGTCTTATTAACAAAATCTTGTCTATCCATACCTTTTCTAAATCCTAAAAGCACCCCAGTAGTCTCTAAAATTTCTAAACTTTTTTTATCCTAACAACTTGCCAATTGCTACCTATATTTTTTCTCCTACAACCTCTTATAATTTCTTTCCTAATTCTTTCATGCCTTAAAAGGCATATTTTTTTCTTAAAAAATTTATCTACTAAATCTTATCTCTATATATAGTAAATAAATAACTTAAAATGATTTAAAGTAAGGAATAAAATTCCTTTTCCATGTTGAATCTCCAAAAAACTTAATGACTTGGAAGCTCTAATGCTCCTAATGCTCCTGCATTAGACTCCCAAGGTAGAAAAAAAATTCATGGTCTCCTGACCACGAGTTATCGTTGCTAACATCCTCCTGGATCCCATACATAGTTTTGATGGTCACTTATCATGTCGTTGCACTTCTGCACCTGGTTCTCGAATTCCACCATAATGCCGCTCCTTCTTTTTTGATTGCAAGATATTTGTCTTCATCTTGCTTATGTTCACCATTCCAAGTGAAAAAATTCTGGCCAAAAAAGTGATCAAAACAAAAGTATGCAACCAAACAAATATACTTTCAATTTCATCCCATGCTTCTAGAGTTTTTGCCTTAATCATTTGCCCTACTTCAATTTTTTGATTGAGCTTTATTTCTATGTTGCTAGCAAACTCTTCCTCCTTTGACACTGTTGCATCCTCATTCACAACAACTTTTGCAAGTTTTTCACCCTTGGTTTCTATTCCACTTGCATCAGTTTGGAAACTGATAATCACTTCTTCCGCACCTGCATGCACACAATCAGTGTGAAGACTGAAAGTAGTCTCTGCTTTTGGTTCATCATTCACTATGATAATCCCATTCAAGTATTTCTCATCCTCTCTACTAAGAACAAAATTTGAACTTTGTTCTCCTCTATATTCATCTTTCTTCATGATAGTTTCAACAGACTATCCATCGTCTGCAATAACGCCTGCAACCATAAATGAATCATAAAGAAAAACTTAAGGCTTTGTAGCCTCATTTTATGTCTCAAGCATCAAATCTCCATCAACCTCATCACCATCCTCTTCAAGTATTTCTCTTTACTCAGGTTCACCTATGCGAATTTCCTCCTTACACTCAATAGATTTGAGTTCTTTCTTTAACCGTTGTCTCAACTTATGTTTGTGCTTCTTAGTCCATAATCTTTCAACATGCCACTTAACCCTTTTCCTCATGTTACACCCATACCTTTGGTTCTCCTCATTCTGTTGTAGCAACTTTGTAAGCACATTCAACTGTTCTTTTATCTCAACGAGTTCCCTCTCGTATTCTTCATCACTCATTTTCCTTATGCCAACTACTTTCACATATTTGTGGCTTCCCTCTAAATTCTTCAAATGACTATCCATAGTCATCTTCATATTCTCCTCTTCATTTGTGAGCTTTCCTCTGCCCGCCATGAACTGCAAATAACCTTTTAAGTAACATGTCTCCTTCCTTCTACACACACCTCACCAAGCTTCTCCTTTAAGCTTGGACTATTGGTCTTTCTTGGTCCTCTCCTTTGGAACCCTTTCAAGCACTCCTTGTTCTTTAGGTTTCTGTATTCACTCTTTTTCCTCCATCATAGTTATGCTAGTTGTTTGAATTCTCACCACATCCTCCTTCTCAATTGCTTCTACTTTACATTGTCTTAATCTTGTTCTAATTTTTACTCCATATTGTAGCGCAAAATTCTTCTGTTGTCTCTAGATCTCCTACTCTGATACCACTTTGATGGCACCAAAATCACACAAGCACCAGATCATGAATCCACTCAATACACATCTTCGCATTTACATTCATTTCCTAAAGAATTCACCATGCACACTCAATATAAAAATATAATTCATGAGCACCCATTATCTTTCTTTCCATTAAACACATAGAATAATTATTCTTCAGAAAATAATACCACTCTCCACCATTTAATACATGCAGTAAATTTAAATTCACTAAATCTTCAGTAAGATTTTTCTACCCAATTCACACACATAGGCACTTAATTCTACCAATTAAAAATTTTAAGAATTCTTCAAAGATCGTGCACATAGACATTTCATACACAAAAGATATGAAAACTTCATTTCATTAACAAAACCTGTACATACAAAAATACTCAAAACCATTGTTTATAATACTCAAAACCATTTGTTTCTCTCTATGAGCCCGATTACACATTTATTTGGCAGTTAGTTTTCCCTTGGGCTTACAATATTTATAATAACATATACAAACAAAATAAATTTTCCTAGATCCATAAATCAATCCACAAATCACTCGTGCTTTTCAAGGTAGAATCACTTTTGCCTTATTGACAAAATATTTCTTATCCATAACTTTTATAAATCCTAGAAGCACCCCAATAGTCTCTAATATTTCTAAACTTTTTCTTATCCTAACAACTTGCTAATTTCTACCAAGATTTTTTTCTCCTACAACCTCTTATGATTTTTTCTCCCATATGGGGGTGCATTTATGGTTGGGAAGGGCCCCGACTCGCATGATTTCCATACGCGAGTTTAGAGTGGGCGTGTTATGAAACTAGCTCAAGAAAAGATAGAAAAGATAGATCAACGCCTTAAAATTTAGCCTCTCCGAGGGGGCAACCTCCTTTACATTACATAAATGAACAATTCTTGGATGATACAAATGACAAAACCTCCTTTCTATATATAGGAGTCTAAGATCACAATATAACCCAGCCGACCTAACAATAATAATATAAAGCCACAGAAATAACAATATAGGGATTTTATGGGGCACAATAATAACAATATGGGGATAATAGGGGCACAACAATATTAATAAGGGGTACAATTACAATAGTAATGGGGTAATCACTAGTATTATAGGGACCCAACAGGGTGAGTGGGAGGTAAACTTCGGAAGTCGAGAATAAGTCACCACCTATCCGGAGTGGATGTACTCATCGCCTCCTCTTATGATTTTTTCTCCCCGATGGGGGTGCATTTATGGTTGGGAAGGGCCCTGACTCACATGATTTCCATACACAAGTTTAGAGTGGGCGAGTGGGAGGTAAACTTCGGAGCCGAGAATAAGTCATCACCTATCTGGAGTGGATGTACTCATCGCCTCCCCACTGTCTATACCATCAAAACTTAGGGATTTGTCAAATCACTTTAAAGAGAGGCAGGTGGAGGGCGGCGAGTTCTTGTCTGACATTCCTTTGATTAATAGTTTCAGGCATATGAGCTTGATAATGAAGGTATCTCAAGGCAGTATACACATGTGTTGGAGTGTTTAATGCAGATGTTAAGATGTGTGCCATTACACCCACTTATCTCTCCCTCATGATTGCTCCACCGGGCATTGGTTCTGGTCTATTATACTCGTCGTTTGGGAGGTTTCTCCATATATGTTGGGATATCTCTTCAGGGTGGTGGATTTTTGAGACTGTGTCTGTGGCAATGCACCAACTTCTCGTTGCTATTGACTACAACTTATGTCCAGTGCTGATATGAAAATTACAGATATGTTTGTCAAACTATTTGTATCAATCCAGGTTCCCTTTCTCTATTCAGAGCATTTCCTATCATGTTTTTGTTTGGGTCTAGTACGGTGGTTGTTTATTGTAGGTGCCCATGTTTTTCATATTATTTGTCTAGAATACAACAACAAGTGCTTCCTTCGAATTGGTCGTTGTATTGTCCTCCGCATCCTCTAAATTCCCTGATTCCGCAAACATATCATTCAGCTGCCCAATCCTTGTTTATGGATTATGTATCTGAGAACTTTTTCACTGTGGTTTTGACAATTGGTTGGTAACATCGCTCCATAGGTCGATCTGCCACAATCTTAATTGTTGTGTACTGCCTAAAACTTTTCAAATTAATGTTGTTGGGCTAGGGTACATATGTTTTAATGTATAGTTATTCCTAGACGATGTATTTATACAATTTTTTTCATACCTTTTCCAGTGTCCACACCCTTAAGTTGATTTCCTCCCAACATTGTCGTAATTGGAGATGGGTGGTGCTTGCATTCTCTGTGTTTTTCCATTTGACCGGTTACATTGTGTTTTGTCCGACCCTGTCAAGTCCACTTCAGACAATTGCTCTTATGGCACCTCAGCTCTGCCAACCTAGTCGTAGGGGTGGTGTGATATGACCTTCTTCTTCACAATGTCGATGTATTTTTGGTTGGCATTATGTGGCATATCATTTTGACACCTTCCCCCCTGAAGTTAGAAACAAGATTCTTCAATTAGAAGCCAAAGGATTTGGTAACGAGGATTACTACTCATATTTTGAAATTAGTGGCTCCACCTTTACATGGACTTCGCACCTGGGAAAATTCCACAAACAAATATTACACTTTCTTCATTCAGTGGTTCCATAACGACAATTGGAGATTTTTCTTCACATGGTCATCCATGACAAGAAAGTCGACCATTATCAGTTATTTGCAGGGCAGAAGGAGATCAAAAGGATCCTCCAGGATATAAGTTACAACTTAGATGATATAGTCTCCAGAATAACTCGGGTGGAATGCTTCATGGTGTATGACTTTGATTCTGGCTCTAGTTTGCAACCTCGCACTCCAACTGTCAACAACTCACCAACAAGAGAAATACCTTGAGGCAACTATAATGCAATTTCTCGAGTTATTGTCTTAAACTAGTAGTTTTGCATGACACTTGGTTTCTTTTTGGTCAATGTTTTGTTTATTTCTACCATGCAATCATGACGAACTATATGGATTATTAGACTATATGTGCACATGGTTTTCTTTTGTCAAGCCCTGTAAATCCAATGCATGGAACTCTCAATGAGCTAATTAGTTCGTATGTCACTAAGTGTATCTTGTATTCCTTTTTGGCTAAATGTTGAACCATGGGAACAAGTTATGGTTATTCTATTAGTTTATAAGTTCCCACATAGTTTTTTAGGACATGAATGTTATCAATGTAAAATCAGTTTTCTCATAGTATAAATATTTCCACATAACTTACAAAAAAAATAGTTTTTTTTTTTTTTACTTGAATGAAAGTGCTTAGAACCCCAAAGTTTTCCCCCAATTCATGATGTAACCAGGATAACCTGTCCCTGTTATTAGGGCCTCACCCGAAGAATCGAAGGAGTTGATCCCTATGATAACAACAATATCAAAGAATTCCACGTCTCACTCTACACTTGGAGCTAACCTTGAAGCTTTTAAGTATTAGTTGATTTATATTAATATAGAGTTATATAATTATGATTTATCCATAAATTTATATTATTTGATTTAATTTAATTCAAATATTTTTATATTATGGGGGCTTTAAAGATTAGCTAATTCATTTATAAAGCTTAAGCAAAATTATAGATCCTCGATAAGAACTTAGTTAAAAGTTAAAAAAACAAGAAGCTCTCCTTGGAGTTGTGCAAAAACACTTTTAAATCTATTTATAGATTGTATATTAGATAAATGGATCAATATATATATATATATATATTATATATATAAATATATATATATATATATATATATATATATATATATATTATATTAGTATATATATATATATATATATATATATGCTTTACTTCTATGATTCAGAGGTAGGTGTTAAAGACTTTAAAAAATGGCATTATTATATATATATGTATATATGCTTTACTTCTATGATTCAGAGGTAGGCGTTAAAGACTTTAAATGGATTCCCGACCCTGGAAAATTGTTACACCCTCCTCCCACATCCACCCAAGTAACCATGCCAATTGGGGTAAACATGAGACGAGAGGCTACTATGATCAGATTCGACCTCCTTGGTAACCTTAAGGAAGTGGAATTGACGGAACACCACACACAGTCATCCAACATCATCAACAGAACCCTTAGGAGACAAGTCAGCTAATTAGACAGCTTGTCCCTGGGTCCCACTGTTGTTTTGGACCTTTGAGGCCATAGTCTTTCTCATGCTATGGGTAAGGGGGCGACCAGAGACCTAAATTCACTCTCATAGGCCTGCCTGCCAGTGAATGTGGACTATATTTACTAGTTCTGTGCCAGCGACCCCGAGATTCAAGCCACTTTTTCAGGCACAGATCCCAGGCCACTACCCAGAAAGGAATGAAAGCTCAGAATCAAGTAAAGTACAAGGAAAAATGATGCAAAATTAAATAGTTGATCAAGACCTTAACCAGACCCCTACTAGCCATGACAGGCATTTCATCAAACATATCGTCAACATTTAACCTATAGGGGTAAAAAACAAAATTAAGTGTAGGGATCTCATACTCATTTGACAATCGCCATGAACCATTGCTTCCTCATGTCATTTGTTGCCTTATCACTTATTAGGTCATAGACACCATATCCATTCAAATACAAGTAAAAACATGCCGAGAGCCATACATAGCTGCTGTCACAAAATATACATCTAACTAGCACAATAGGAACATAATTACAATGAACATATCAACCATCAAAATCCATATATATATATATATACACACACACACACACATGAAAATCAATGGAATGAATTTCTCATTAATCAATGCAATGAACCAACTAGTGATGAGATTACCACGTTCCACCAGACCATAGATTGGTTGAGCCAAGTCTCTCTTTAGCCAATCACCCTCATGCCATATTCCAACCATGAATGTGGGACTCATAGAACACATAAAAAACACTAATCAATGTGGATGCCATATGAGTTCTCCGCCTACACCATGAGAAATTTGAGTGCCTCCTAGTCTCTCAGGATTTATTGTGCATCCGCAGTTCGATCCAGGGATCACTAGGCCCTACATTAAGACATAATCTCCAGCTTTACCATGCATTCCATCCTAGAATCACTAGGCCCAACGGAGAGAAAATCCACCTCTTGGCTTTATCGTATATCCCGCCATTCACCGAAAAGGATTCCGAGGCCCATCAAGGCACAAAATCTGGCTTTACCGCAACCCACAGTCTAGTTCAGGGGTTACTAGGCTAGTAGCTTCGTGCATCCTCGGTTTGTTTTAGGGACCACTACACCATGTGTTTGTCAATTCAAAGATCCACCCCACTCAACTTTGAATCCAATTGTACATCCCATATAAACCGAATGAGAGAACCCATCTCATCAAAGTTATCATGAAATGGCAAGGCTAGGTTGAAAAGACTGTCACACATGGAAAAACCCATGCCATGATAGAAAAGAAATACATGCAATCCCATGCATGCCAAATCTAGCAAGGAAAATACACATGCAAGTCGATACCTGCAATGAAGCCTGTTGTAGCTGCTTGATCCTGCCTTTCCCTGCTTGATCTTTGCTTCCTCTTGCCTTCTTTTCCTTTCTTGCTCCAATGCCAAAGTGCTCCAAGAAAACTCTAAGTGTCCAAGAGTATTAGAGAGAGAGAGAATAATGAAAGAGCGCCAAAGCTAAACTGACAAAAGGTTACTAAATAATCCTCATAAGCCTTTTTGTGGATGAGGCCTCTATTTTCTTCATTTTCCATTATTTTCCTTCTTTTTCCTCCTCACATGCAACCTGTGACCTTTCACCTCCTTTTTCTCCTAATTTCCAATTATTTTCATAAATAAATGTGCCAAAAATGCCATTTTGCCTTTCCAAATCCTTAGCCATTGCTTTACCAATTTCCTTAGCCATAAACAACCAAATGAATACCTCCTAGGATGCCTTGCCCAACATTCAGCTTAGAATAAGTGTCTCATTCATCCGTGGTTATTGTTTTTAACTTTTATTACATGAAATTTTCACCAGGGTTGTTACATAAATTCAAAAAGAGGAGACTACATTTTCTACACTCTCTTGTTGTGCATCGACATATGGATACCCTCTTTCGCTTGGTTCTTAGAGATAAGCATGTGGATAATTACAAAAAATTTGCAGGTTAAGAGGATATCGAGTGACTTCTCAGTAATGTACGTTTATGCTTGGATGATATAGTCTCACGTTTGAGTAGGGTTGAGAAATATGTGGTTTCTAATTTTGATTATGAGGAGCTCACATAACCTCTTATTGTTATCAATGCTCAACCAACTAATACCTCTCCATCGTCTAATACATCCCCCCTTTCACCAATGATCATCTCAGACTAATGTGGGCTTATACTGTACAATTTTTTCACTTTCTGGTATATAAATCTCGAGATGGTGTTGTCAGGGTTTTTTTTAGCAGGTGTCAACACTGGTACATATGGATCTCTACCCAGCATGCAATGGTATTCTATTCACTATGACACTTTGTATGCGTTTCCCTTGCAAGGAGGTGACGTCTAATGTTCCTTTTGGGTGTCCTAAATGGAAAATATCTACCACTCTTTTCTACAACATGCAACGACCTTTATCTGATATGACATTTTGTCTGTGTTCTTCTTGCAAAGGGATAACATCTGTGTTTAATTTCCTTTCAAAGCTTTTGACGACTCAAAGAGCAACGAGATGGTAGTTGTGGATCAATTCTTCCATCACAGTTCTGTTGGCGGTGTTTATTTTCCTATGGCTCTAGGAGTGTAGCTTATTCTTGTTCAATTTCCTCTATATCGATTAGAGGCAACAATTTCCCTGTTAGATAATGGATGTAAATGAAGATAAT
>APFE031023289.1:35906-49027 GCA_000404065.3 Pinus taeda | reverse complement strand
ACAATCAAAGTCTACTATTGATTCCTTTTATGAAAATAGATGAGAGGAGAACCAAGAGGGCCAACCTGAGTCTTGCGCTCGATTCCCTCTCCTTCTTGATAGAGTTTTTTTGCTCGCTCTTTGTCTGCTCAGCTTCAAAAGGACCTATAGAATCACAACAACATACTACCATACAAGAAACAAGGATCTAAATTCATAAATAAAGCAGGATCATATGTACATTAACCATATACAAGCATATATAAACAAGTACACCAGAATATGGAAGGAAACAAGAATAGCTTTATTCAGATAAAAAGTAGCAAGAGAATTACAACCATGAGCAACTCTGAGCCAACATCATCCTCCAGCTAAGAAGCCCTTATTTCACCTCAAGCAAAGCAAAATCACCCAACACTGTGAATGTACACCATAATACCAACAACACTTCTCTATAAGTTACAAAATTCCAGCCTCTTGATCTCTATGATGAGGGATCCATATATAAATGATTACAGAGAGGTGAGTCATCTTTTGGGATCTTGATTAGTGTCCTCTCTCTGATAGTTCCTGCTTCCACTTGGAGAATGAAGATCTCTTACTCATCCCTGGTCGAAAATGGAGTGGCAAGTGTCAGAGGGAAAGCTTCTGGAAGATTCCATGATCTTCCACCTCGCATTTGGTATCTGCCATTTGTCCATTCCGACCATCGCACCCTACAGAGGAATAAAATAGTATGCACCGCACCCTGTACATTGGGAAGGTGATATGCATCGCACCCTCTGCATGGAGCTTTCAGTATGGTCCAGTTTTTACCATTATGAGCAGTTTTCAGTGGAGAACTTCTGGGAGATGATGTAATCAGTTGACCTTGTTCTTTTAGGTAGTGAAGCAACCCTTTTAGGGACTTAAGAGCCCTCAGTTTATGGAAATTTGTGATTGGGGTTGAAGTGCCCAAAAATGTCTATAACAGGGAAACATACTTAGATGTAACTGTTTAGGAAGATTGTTTAGAAAGCATTTTCATTAGGATTATTTGAATTTAGATAGAAATTAGAAAAGATAAAACATTCATAAAACAAAACCCCCATTCACTTAAAAAAAACATAAAAAAAACCATCCATATCATGAATTCCTAGTTTTGCAAGTAGAAGAAATGGATGGAGATGGCGATGATGAGAAAGATCCTTTTGGTTTTCCCATTCAAAAAATTGATATCAATGTTAATATGAAGAACATCTCTCCATCTGTACTTCCTATCTTCAACGGCATGAGATCAAAAAACCCATAAAGTTTTCCATTTGAATTTGAAATAATTTGTAGATCTTATGGCTACTTATTACACATTCAAAAGTTGAATTTTTTTCCAGTAACATTGAAGGATAGATCTCTTAAATGGTTCATGACTTTAGGAACAAATTTTGTAAGGACATGGGATGATATGAAAAGAGTATTTTTGGAAAAATACAAAGACTATTGTATAAATCATGACCTTAGAAATCAAGTCTTTAAGATGAACCAAAAAGAGGATGAAAGCTTGGAAGATTTAGTGGAGGGATTTACATATCATGTCAAAAGAGCTAAAATTCATAATTTAGGATCATACATATTAAAAGTTCTCCTACTAAATGCTATAAAGGATGAATAGATTGATCTTCTTAACCTGGTGGGAGAAGGAGATGTTTCACAATTGTCATTTCAAGAGATTTGTGAATTGTGTAAGAATATATCAAGAGGAAAAGCAAAGTATGCAACATCCCCTCAGGATCCTGTTATGGAAAGAGTAGGTAAGTCGACATTGGTATTGGTAAGTCAAATCAAACTTAACAAGTTGCTAGAAATTTTTGGTAATTTAAAAGAACAAAATGATATGCTAAGAATGGAAAACAAGCAAATAGTTGATAATGTTGCTTCATCTATGTTTTTCTATAAATGCAAAAAGAAACATGCTTTGCATGAATTTCCACTTGATAAGATTAAAATGTATGGAACTTGTGCAGGATCACATACTACTAAATATTGTCCATCATTACCGGGGTTAAAGGCAGTTTACCAAAGAGAAAATCAAACATTGGAACAATCTTGTTAAGGGGCTCCAAAAAGATCATGGCAACCTCATCAACCTGGTATGATGCAAGATCTTACTTCTCAATTTCAAGGTTATGCACAACAATCTCAAAGTAATTGGAAAACACCCTTGCCTTGGAAACCTTGGCCATCTAAATCTCAACCTCAAAACCAATTTTGGAAACAAGGTTGGCAAGGGCCTTACAGAAGAAATCCACTGTATCCTGAATCTTTTCCTCAATATCCTCAATACCAAGCTCAATTTTATTCATACTATTCACCTCCACCACAACATCCATTTCACGCTCAATTGACCTCAATTCAACCATTACAATCCACACAAGTACCCCAAAGATCCATTTCCACTCCACTACCTGCACAACCATTTGGAATCCCCAACAATAAAGCACCTCAATCCACTCATATTGTTGAGCTACTACAAAATAAAGCACAAATTGCCATTGAATAATAACAATCAAAACATGAAACATATTCAGGTACCTTCCAAGAATCATGGATGCATGTTAAAGAAGAGAAGTTGTTGAAACCTGAGTATCATGCAGGTCTATCACCCGATTCTATGAATGAAGATCACATCTCTAAATACTTGCATGGCATGGTATCATAAAGCCAAGGAAGACACAATTACATTGAATCTTGGTTTAAGACAGTTACCGGATCTCAGGATTCCATTCTTCAGTATCTTCTGACATTATTCAAATGAAGGCATTTGGTCTCTCATATACTGGTACACATCAAAGAGTATATTTTAAACATGAATGCGAGTTTACTGATGATTTTGCTACACAAATGGATGCATTGGAAATTCTTAAGAGACTGTTTTATTTCTTTTTCAATATAATAGGACTAACAAATAAAAACAAGTTTTTGTGATTTTTAGGATAAATATGCAATTTTGTGGTGCAGTAAGTGCCACCAATTTATTAACCCTTGGCAAGAAAGTTGTAATAAAACAAACGATTGTGAACGAGGAGCACAAGCGAAGGTTGAAGAATGATAGTTTCACGTAAGATATCAATTCTTTTCATTTTATGTTTTGTATCCAAAATTTTAAAAGAGAGGAATCAACTAATAAAAATTTGAGTATGCTCTCCTCCTATGCTTTGTGTCACCTGGAGGATCAGAAAAAGAATTTTCATGTTAGTATATCTTTTGTTAAAAAAATGTATTGTCTTTCATTATTTGTTTCTTTTAGTATATATAAATATATATATATATATATATATTATATATATATATATATATAATCTTAAAATGGAGCATAAAAATTTAAATGTTTCATTTAAATTTTAAATGGAACATAAAAAATTTAATGTTTCTTTATATTATATATATATATATAATATATATATATATTAATAAAAGTGAATGGAACACATGTAAATTAAAAAAAAAAAAAAAAAAAAAAAAAGAGATTTTCTTATTTAAACAAATTTGAAAGAAAAATTTAAAAAACAACAACCCAAACAACATTAAAAAACAAAGAAATAATAAAAATAAATAAAAACATAAAAACGAAAATGAGAATAAAGTAAATTTAAACAAATAAAAAAACTCATGGAAGCCAACAAAATGAATTGCTACAAATTCTATCTCTGATCTTGAAAAAAATGAAAGATAGCGGTGCATTCTCCTGATTTTGAAAAAAAAGAAAGAATTTCACCTGGCAGTTACCTAAGAAGAGGCCAAATACACACAAGGCCAAATACACAGAGGTTAAAAACGTCATTTTTAAAACGCATTTTGTGACCAAATGAAAATGAATCTCAGAAATATAAAACATGAGTTTTTCTTAGAACGCGGTGGATTATGTTTAACATGAGAGATTTCCTCCAAATTCGTAACCATTTGATAGATGTTTAGGGTTCTATGGAGCTTATTTATCAGGTTGTGTGAAAAAAAAGGTTTTCAATTAAATGCAGCTAGTAGCCAAGGCTAAAACCATGACCATCCAATGGCATAGCCACAGAGGCATGGCCAGCCACCCAACAGCGTTGCCAAGCTACAGAGAAAAAAAAAATCAATCAATAATTAAAAATAATAATAATAATTAAAATATTAAAAAAAATATTAATTAAAAAAAAATCTTACTGCAAAAATTTTCAGAAATAATATTTTCCTTCATGCTAACAACTTGCAACATATATATATATATATATAATATATATATATATATATATATATTTCCCAAGCTTTTATAGAATAAAAATTGGTTTAAAAAAATCCACTTTGTGGGCAAAAAAGATGAGTCAAAAGGTACGAAAAATAATTTGACAAATATTTTGGAATCTGATTTTCCTAAAAATATTTCATTTATAATGGCCACATGTCAAGTTGTTGTTTCAATTTTCATTTTTAAAATAATTAGAATTTCCAAAATTCCATTAAAATTCATAAATGTGACTTGTGATCTACTGGTATGTCATTCAAATTGCATAATGGAGGTTGTGAGTTCAAATCTTGTGAGAATTGGAATTTGTTAATTATTCTACAAACGTTGACACAACATTAATTAAACAACAATTTTGCCACCACATGGCAACACAACATTGGCCAATATTGCACATTCATCGCCACATCATCAGTCAAACAATTAACATGTCACATCATCCATTTTCCATATCACCCACTACCACATCACTATTACACAGTCACCCTCCATTTGCCAGCTCATTTTTCAACACTGAAAATGGATCAAGGAGAATAATAATAAGTGTGCTTCATCTACAGGATTATTGTTTTGCAAAATGCTTGAAAGAGAATCCTGTAGATGGAAGATTGAATCCTGTAGACATGCATTTTCGTTTCATAAAGTATTTTTATATGATCATGTTTCTTTGAGTCTTACAGGTACAGAAGCCAACGGCATCACAAACTGGAAAATTTTATGTCATGACTCGGCCGAAGAAGATTGACATGACTTTTATATGCAAGAAGGGCGGAATCCTATTGTTGGTACTGTTATCACTTAGAATTAAAATTTTATGTATATAGTCCTTTGTCCTAGTTAAATGTCAAAGGTCTGTGTCAAATGGTTTTCGTTTCATATTTCATACTTAGGATTGGGAGTTTCAAAGGTGTTTGTTTCGAATTATGCTCTAATCCTATTGGTTTTCCTCCATCATCATTGTGTTATAAGCCATGTCTTGTCTTATTCTATCCACCGAGTCTTTTCGTGATTTCGCAGCGTAACCTCCTATTGGTCAATTTCGCAGCATAATCATTGTTCATTCATTTCGCAGCGAGCTACGAAACCCCTGTAGCAGCCTGTTTTATCAGAGAAAAACTGTTTTTACTAGTCAACTTACAGAAGTTTTCCTGAGCAGCTGAGAACTCCATTTTGCAAACTGAAAGAGGTTTGTCTTCCTAACATGCTACACTACAAAAACCTCTTCATGTTTCTTCAAATACATCATGAGATGGGAGAAATGGGTGACCAAAGTTGCGCTATGAAACTGCGAAACTGCTGTAGGTGTTATTTTAAAAAACACAGGCAAACAGTTTGATGAAATACTCAGAAATTTGCAAAGGGAACACCTCAGTGACGTGAAAGGGATCAAAGCAAGCTGCCACAACCATTCAACATATTCCAGGTGTACTTTTAGTAAAAGGTAAAATGTTTTAAGCTAAGTTTGGAATTTTTGGTTATAAAGCCACTTTATTCCCGGTGATTAGGGTTTGAAGGGAGCTGCATACGAAAAAGTTTTAGTTGGCACATATGTACAGCAAAGAAGCCTCCAGCATATCAGGAACGTGGTAATGCCATATATTGTCCGGCTATTAAAGAATTAAAGGACCTACTGCTGCATACTCGGTGATGCTAGGTAATGGAGGACCAGAACCGAAAGTTTAGGGATATTTTCAGCCAACATGGAGCAGATCAAAGTCTTCAGCATCCAAAGCAAACATGGAACATTAATTTCTCATCTCTTGCCATCTCAACCAAATGCAAAGAAAGATGAACATGATCCTGAGATCAGAAAACAAAGCTTTAAAGAAGGAGGTTACCAGTTTGAAGAAACAGCTAGGTAAACTAGCTCACTGATTTGAAGGAAAAGGTGCCTTTCTAAGTTTTGATCAATTTTGTTTAAGCTCCATCATTTTGAAGTCATCTAGGTCCCTAACACTTGTAGAAGAGGTCTGAAGAAGTCACGAGTTCAAGCAAAAGACGCTTCAAGGCAAATACACTCTGTTTTAGCAAAAAACAACAGTTTCGTAGCGCGCTACGAAACTGCTGTAGGTGCTGTTTTATGAAGAAAATGAGCAGTTTAATGGTGAGGTCAGCAGATTTTTGAAGGAAACGCCTAAGAAACATAAGGGATATCACTTAAGGCTATCCTAGCTATTTAGAGGATGACAAGTGTGCCTTTTTGTAAAGGTAAAATTTTTGTCTCAAGTTAAACTTTTGTAAAGGTACTTTATGACCAATTAGGGTTTAGCAGAAAGGGCATACGAGGAGTATTGTTTTGGTTTATACACATGGCTATCAACGAAGCTTCCAACGCATCTGAAATATGGTGATGCTCATAAATTTTGGGGTATTAAAGAACTGGGTCATGTTGCTTAGTTTTCGAAGGATGGTAGGAGATAGGGATCGGAAAAACAAGGGTTTTGATCCTAGTGATAAATGATCCATCAGCGCCTTTAGGTATCCAAAGTTAGCCTGTTCTTTGCACCTGTAGCTCAGTCATCTCAGCCTAACCAAAAGCAGACAGCTATCAAAGATCAAGAAAAGAATCATGTTACGAGGAGAATGAAGTTAGAGTTTTAGTTTGATTAGGACTCTTTGTAATTACAGCTCAACACTTAGTGTATTTAATGAGTCTGTTAAAAATAGATAGGGGTAGTTAATGACAGCCATCAAGCTCCCCTCATGCTGGAGGAGGAGACTCAAAGTAGTTAAGATTGTTTTTCTATATATAGTGAAGACTCTGATGTAATGAGGGTTGGATGTTTATGAAAAAGCAGAGTTTATATTGGCTTATGTAAAAAGACTTGTTACAGTAATAGCAAAGACTACTTTTTCTTCTCAAGATTCATACTTTGTTCAAATGCTCAAGATGTATGTGGTTTTGTCTTATCCTTTATATTTTACAGCTCTATAGATATACAATCACTCTGAATTCACCTAGTTGCTCAGATTTCCTGTGTATATTTATGAGTTGAGGTTCATTTGAGAGATGTTTTGAGTGTTTAAACATTACATGTCTTGACTTCCACGAATGAGTAGTTGATAGTTTACTAAAATGGTGTTTGACTCCATGAGCCCAATGGAAGAAATCTTATGTTGTATTTCCAACCATCATGTTTATTAAAGTTCTCATTACAAGAGTTAGCCCTCTTAGTGTTAAAAAGATAAATCAGTAGTTTATTTTGAGAGAGCCCTCTCAGGTTAGGGAGGCTAATCCTTAGCCAAGAGTCTGGTCTGAAATAGTTACATAGAGTCTAACTGATTAGCAGCCATCAGTACTGATTTTGTGATAACAGGTACGATTCCATTACCCTTTTTTTCTTCTAAAAACATTATCAATTATCTGTCTTTTCCCTCCATAGACCCCTTTACATCCATCGAAATTGATTAGTTAATAGCGTTATAGTTGTTAGTTTGCATTAAAGTTAATTTATGAATTTTTACGTTAGAAATTAGGAATTTTTAACAAAAAGGTTGCAGGAAGACATCACATCCTGTAAATGGTTTATCATCTAACACATGGCATGACAGGCAAGCCAAAGAAGTGGATAGGGACGAGCTCCTGAATGTACAAGCATGGAGAAAAATCGATTTTACAGCAGATCAAAAGCTCCTACTTATGCGGTCAACACTAGGTCAAACCCCTTTGGTTACAAAGGCAGTAAAAGCCATGGTTTCTAAACCGGTTTCGTTTTGTCTTTTTGGAAATCGGTTCATCTTAGAATGACCACAAATCACTCCACTGTAAAAGCAGAAACATCTGCTTCAATGAATGTGCATTCGATTCAAGATAGGAAGGCAGATAAAAAATCTGTATCATTTTGTTTTCAGAACATGTTACGATTATCTCTGTGTATTCTTTTGGAGAACCGAATTCATATATGTGATTGCAATTTTCAGCGTTTGAATATAATTACGATTTCACTCCAGCATTGTCTATGTGTTAATATTGTCGATTGATTGAGTTCATTCCAGTGTACCATTGAAACATGGATGGGCCCAATGTGGATTGGTATACTATTCCTTTCGTTTCCATTGCTTTTGAATTTACATAGAAGACATATCGTTTAATGTCATTTCCATTGCTTTCGAACGCATATCGTTTAATGTCATTTCCATAGCTCTTGAATTTACATAGAACGCATACTGTTAATGTTATTTCCATGCTCATGATTTTGTCAATTTGATTACGATTTCTCACAGATAGTATTTATGGTGGTTGCTTGAAGATATCATCGTTAGATCATTGAACCAGGTCTTGTAAGAGATTTGATCCAGCGTTATGTTTTAAGGCATTTCCATAGACTCTGTTTGTTTATGTATTTAAAGTTCGGTGTGTTTTTTATTTCTTTATGAGTTCTTCAGTATTAACTAGACAGAGTTTTGAGCATAGCATCCTTGTAAGGGGACTAAAATCTCAGTCTAGCTATAGTTTGTATCTTTGAGACAGTTAGATAATCTAGGTAATCTGAGTGTTAAAGTGAGGGGAAACATACCTCAACCTTCTGTAAAGAAGTATTGTCGCCTATCAAAACAAACACTTAGTTAGGAATCCTTTATGTCTATAGATTTTAGGCACACACCTCGAAGTTTACTTACCCAGGTCGATAATAAATCTAGTCTAATCTAGCACACTAGATTGGCCACTACATTTTGGCGTCGTTGCCAAGGAGGCGTAGTTAGAGGATTTTGAAAAAAAAACATCAATCAAAATATAAAAAAAATTTAAATCAACAAAAACAAACCAAAAACACAACATAGATTTGATTGTCACTGTAGAAATCATGTTTGCTTATGCCTAGTAGAGGCAAATTCACAAAAACCCCCCATCCAAAAACTAACCTATCATCAGGAGCAGACTCTTTGGGAAAAACTGAACACACAACACCAGCTGAGGAAACCATTATACAAAGATTAGAGGATAAACACAAATCAGGCCAAAGACTTACACTTATTGAGAGACAAATCTTATTGGCACACGAATCTCAGAAGAAACATCTCCCTGAATCTTCTGCAAAGAGAGAAAACCAACTGATGACATCAAACACAAATAGATGCAACCATTGCATCCACCACCTTTTCTAGACCGATTGGTCCAAACAAAACTTCCCATTTCTATACCACAGTTTGATGTTTTAGATGAGCTAAAGAATGTCTACATAAAAATTCCGCTACTACAAGCCATAAAAGACATTCCCATATATACTAAAGCCATCAAAGAATTGTGCCTTAAGAAGCCTACTAGGAAAAGAGTCGATCCACAAACCATTCATGTTATTGGACATTTAGCTGGCCTTATGACAAACACCATTTCAATGTAAAAGTATGTTGATCCTGGTATTCCCAGAGTCACTACAATCATTAACAACATACATATTCCAAACACTTTAATTGATCTTGGGGCCGCCATAAATGTGATGACTCTTGAAACCATGAAAACACTCCAGCTCTCGAACTTGCAGCACACAACAATTTTTCTAGAACTCGCTGATAGGTCTAAAGTGATTCCTGAAGGGATTTTCGAGGACATAATTATTTCACTGGACCCTTGGGAGTCTCCAGTGGACTTTTTAGTTCTTCAGCCAAAATCAAATTTAGGAGGACACCCTATTATCCTTGGTAGACCATGGTTAGCAACTACTGGTGCATTCATAGGATGTCGATTGGGTAATATGATCATCTCATGAGGAACTCTAAGAAAACAACTCACTCTTTACCCATCAGTACAATCACCAGCAGTAGCACACAATTTATGGCTTGATGATAAATACAATGATAAGGTAGAAGTTCAATCTATTTTCAGCATCAACCAAATCTATGATTTTCAAGGACATGATAATGATGATTTGGTAGAATTGTTCCTCTCTCAACTTGATGTGTCCGAAGAATTGAGGAATGATCAATACCATGTTGCAGATGAACTTTTAGCAAAAAATTCTCAGGAAACATGCACCATTCATTCTTTGCAAACAACATTTCACAAGATTTTTCCTATCCAATCCATCACAAATACACAGAGTAAGACCATAGAGATTAGTCCAGGAAAAACTTTGAATATTGGCACTCACCTAGACTCATCTCAGGAAAAGAAATTGATTCAATTATTGCGAAAATACCAGAAGGCATTTACCTGGGACTACACCGATATGCACAGAATCCACCCTGAAACATGCACTCATCATATTTATACAGATAGCAATGTCAAACCGGTGAGGCAACCACAGAGATGAATGAACCCCATGCTTCAGAATATTGTTAGAGAAGAATTACAAAAACTGTCAAGAGTCAATTTTATATATCCTATCTCTGACAGTCAGTGGGTATCCCCATTGGTCGTAGTGCCCAAGAAAAATGGTAAGTGGAGGATTTGTGTTGACTACAGACAATTGAACAAAGCCACCCTAAAAGATTATTTCCCACTACCATTTATTGACCAAGTACTAGATACACTAGCTGGGAAATAATCATTCTCTTTTCTTGATGGTTTTAGTGGCTACAACCAGATCAGGATAGCCTTAGAGGACCAGGACAAAACCACTTTTACTTGTCCTTGGGGCACCTATGCTTATAATGTTTTTCCATTTGGACTTTAAAACGCTCCAACTACATTTCAGAGAGCTGTATTAGCTATTTTTACTGATTTAGTTCATGATTGTGTTGAAGTTTATATGGATGATTTTTCAGTGTATGGTGATTCATTTGAGCATGCATTAACGAATCTTGAAAAAGTTTTGAAGAGATGTATTGAAGCTAATCTGTCCCTGAGCAACGAAGAGTGTTTTATGATGTTAAATGAAGGGATAGTATTAGGACACTATATTTCTTCTCAAGGCATTAAAGTTTATCCATAAAAAATCCAGATCATTGTCGATTTGTCAATTCCGAAGACTCAAAAAGAGGTAAGAAGTTTTTTTGGGTATGCAAGCTATTACAGGAGGTTTATTGAACATTTTAGTAGAATTGCTTTACCTTTGTTTAAGCTTCTAGCCAAAGATGCACCTTTCAACTGGAATGATAATTGTCAGCAAGCATTTGAAACACTCAAAGAAAAGTTATCAACCACACCAGTGTTAAAAGGACCTAACTAGAACCTACCATTTCACATCTTTACAGATGCATCTGATACTGCAGTAGGTGCCTCATTAGGCCAAAAAGAGGAGTCTTGGCATTATGCCATCTATTTCATTAGCAAAAATCTAACACCTGTAGAATTAAACTACACAGTCACAGAAAAATAAATGCTTGTAGTCATACATGCTGTGAATAAATTCCGACATTATATGACTGGTTATGAGGTTTTTGTACATACTGACCATTCTGCCATTAAGCATTTGATGAATAAACCAGTAACTAGTGGCAGAGTTACTAGATGGTTGTTATTGTTACAAGAGTTACTAGGTGGCAGATTTTCTTTCTAGACTGCAAAATCAAGGTGAGGTTGTTCCGGTTGAAGATTCTTTTCTAGATGAAAATTTATTTGCAATTTCAATAGTGAATCCTTGGTATGATGACTTGGCCAATTATTTGTCCATAGGAAGAACACCTCCATATTTTACTCCAAAGGAAAAGAAGAGGCTAATCAAACAAAGTGCTCGATACTCATGGGTTAATGGCGATTTATTTTACACTGGTTATGATATGATTATTAGACGATGTGTAAGAAAAGATGAAATAACTGATATTTTAAAATCTTGCCATGATGAACCGTGTGGTGGGCATTTTGCAGCGAAACGAACAGCATTCAAGATTCTTAGTCTTGGATATTACTGGCCATCTATTTTTAAGGATTCCAAGAAGTACGTGAAGAGTTGTGATAGCTGTCAAAGAATGGGTAGGCCAACAGCTACAGATGAGATGCCACTTCAGCCTCAAGTACACCTAGAGCCATTTGAAAAATGGGCTCTAGATTTCATAGGACCCATCAATCTAACTTCCAATGGTAAGAAGTACATCCTAGTATGTACTGATTACATAACAAAATGGGCTGAAGCCAAAGCACTAGTCCGGGCAACTGAACAAATAGTGGTAAACTTCCTTTTTGAAGAAATTTTTGTAAGGTATGGAGTACCAAGGGAGATAGTAACGGATCAAGGTACTCAATTTACTTCAAAGTTAGTTAAGGACATCATAGAAAAATATCAAATCAAGCACAAAAGAAGTACACTTACCTTCCACAGGCCAATGGCTAGGTGGAATCCACAAATAAAACATTGGAAGGAATTATCACTAAGACCATAGCAATGAATAGAAAGAATTGGGAGGAGAAGCTCAAAGATGCACTCTGGGCTTATAGAATCACGTGGAAGAATACTACAGGATTTACACCATATCAGTTGGTGTATGGCAAAGAGGTAATGCTTCCTATTGAGTTTCAAATACATACTTTTAAGATGGCTGCAGATTTGGGAATTGATCTTAATGAAGCACAACAAGAAAGAATTCAACAGTTGAACTAGCTGGATGAAATGAGGCAACAAGCAGAGGAGACAACACTCCTAATGCAAAAACAAAGGAAGCAGTGGCATGATGCACATATCAAAAAGAAACAGTTCAAAGAAGGAGACTGGGCATTACTCTTTGACTCTAAATTCAGAGATCATAAAACCAAATTTACCACACATTGGATGGGCCCATATGAAATAGTTCAAGTTTATGAGAATGGGTCAGTCAAGCTTATTACCATTGATGGAGAAGGTCACCCCTTTCTTGTCAATGGCCATAGGTTGAAACTCTATCATAAGCCCATCACCAAGGAGGATTATCTTCAAACTGTATCTCAGTAAAGGGAGGTTGAGATATTGCAGCCTTCAGCTGTAGTATCTCTACCTTAGTTCATTTCATTTCAATTAAAAAAAATAAAAAT
>APFE031023289.1:8808-35606 GCA_000404065.3 Pinus taeda | reverse complement strand
TTTTTTTTATCTCATCTCCTCGTTTTAAATTCTCAAAGAGTTTGTTTCAGCACTTCAGTATTTCAATAAAGAAGTTGTTTTTGTCTTGTTCTAATTAGAGGGACCTGTTTAAGCACTATGCAGTGGGACCTGTTCAGAAGACCATGTTACTAGCACCAGCATTAGAGGGACCTGTTCAACAAACATCAAAGGGACCTGTTAGCGACTGCTATCTCAAGCTAGCTACTTCAGCAAAGCTTCAACAAAGTTTCAACATAGATTCAAAGGTTGCTTGTCACTAAGGCTCCATCAAACACCAAAGATCAAGGAAGCTGCACACATATAGTTCTTTTCCAAATTTCAAAGAAGCTGCGCAAACATTCTCCAGATCTCAGAGGGACCTGTTATGGACAACAAAGATTAGTCATATCTGAACAAGAAAGACCAGTCCTACCTATGCATGCCAACTCAACTCTTGATCAACCAATAAAAGTGTAATGTATTGTTATAATTTTTATTTTTAACATTGTAATTCTTAGATTATTTTAGTGTTAAATGTGATGACTATGACTGCTTATGATCAATTTCGAAAACACCTATATATCCATCACCCTTGTCATATTCCTAATTCCTATGATTTCCCAACACTCTAGCCTATCCCCATACTCCTCCTACGATTTTTTAAATCTTCTATTATACCACCCTCCCAGCCTTGTTATTAACTCCTCATCGGCCATCAAACCTTACTATTGGTCTAACATCTCCCTATTCTGCCAAGTACCAATGAGCAAGGGATAGGTGGTGAACTATTGGAAAGCCAAATGTTACACGATTTTATTCATTGTTTTTGAATCGGCCAAGTTATAACATGATCGCTCGATCAAGTCGACTCATGCAAACAACTATCCGTTATTATACTCCAGTACTCCATACATGCTTACGGCGTTCTCATGATGGTACTCATACAACACAATACAGCTACTCCTCTGTCATTGAAATATGAATACGCTATGTTATTATTATAGTGAATTGGGTTAAGTCGGTTGTTAAAATTCCATTTCACTCTCAGTTGTAAAGAGGGTGTTCCATACTAGCAATTCAAGTGTTGTGATTTCAAAAACAAAGGCCGAGAACAGCAAGTGCTACGAAAGGAAATCACAGTAATTGGGCTCACAAGTTTCCACCTCCGCCATAATTCAAGAACAGTCATCCGGTCGCTGCCTACGCCATTGAAGAAGCTGATATCGAAGAACAGAGATCGCTACCAGGTCGGTTGTGTGGAGCGAAAAACAAAGGTAACAAACCAAAATACCCTTGTTAAATTATCAAGCATAAACGAAGAGGGTTAGAGCAGGAGTTTCTCTGTTAAAATGACTAATAGAATAGAGCCAAACATATTTGATAGTTCTTAGTACCACGATGACTGTATTGCAATTTTAAGAGAAAAACAATGGCTACCCTTCTTGGAGAAGTTTAATGGGAGCAATGAGGAAGTAACTAAACAATTTGCCTTTACATTTAATGGAGAGAAAACATTGATAGGCAATTTCTCATTTAGGATCTCAGAAGACACCATAGCACAATCCTTGGGGATCAACCCAGAAGGAGAAAAATACTTCAAAAGAAAACAATTCAAGAAAAATCATGGACCCAATTCATGTCCAAGTCGAGGGTTTCATTTGTTAACTGGAAGAAGGGTGTCCCTAGGAGTTGGTTGATGCATCCATGGGACGAAATGGTGTATATCATTCAAAAATTTGTTACGTGTGAGGGTCGCTACAACATAGTCTATTTATACCACTTCAAACTCCTGTTACATTTAAAAGCGCAGTGCACCATTAGTTTACCATATTTCCTCTTGCAGAGCTTGACCAAGATGTCAAAAACTATCCAAAAGCAAAAGGGTAGTGAGGACAAAAGCTTGTATCATTTCGGGTTAATTAAAATTCTCATTGAATTTGAAGTGCAGAAAAGGGGAAAGACATGGAAGAAATTTCTGGCTGCCAATCAAATCAAAGATGGAGAGGATGAGCAAGAACAGCAAGAGCACTCAGGATTTATGCTTGGCATTGATGAAGAGATACCTGTGCGCAAATCAAGCAATGTCTCTCCACCTAGTAGTAGCGTGAGGACGAGAAAGATGAGACAAGAGGCTACCCAGAAAATGGAGCAAGATAAAATTTTCACTACATATACAAGAAGATCCAGGAGAGCACAAAAGACCCAGCCACAAGAAGATCAACCAGAATCAAATGCACATGCACCGATGGACATCGAAAGCAGTGCTCACTCACAGCCTGGACCAGAAGCCGAAATGGAGGTTGAGAGCAACAATAGGCAAGGAAAAGAGTCACCAACTGCAATCAAGAAACAAAGGAGGCTGGAAAAACAAATTGAAAAGTTAAAAGAAGAACTGATGGAGGCCAACATGCTGGAGAAAGTCATTAAGAGGGAGAACGAAATGTTGAAAACTTAGAGTAAGAAAACCCAACAGAAGAATGAGAAGCTTAAGGAGAAAATTAAAGAGCTCAAGGCTGAACAAACTGACATTTGCAAGTGGGCAACCAAATGGTATACTCAAAAGAAAGCCCTCAAGGAAAAATACAAGAATTTGAAGCATGAGCTCCACATTCAGAAAGATGCCCAAGCTAAGAAGAACATAGATGCATTGTTAAAGGCAGCAGAGGTACAGGCAAGAACAGAGTATAGAGGCAGCACATCAGGATTAGCATGAGGACATGCTAAATCATTAAGCTTGGGGGAGATGTTGGTGCCATTCCATTACCATCTTTTTCTTCTAGAAACACCGTCATTTGTCTATCTTTTTCCTCCATAGACCCCTTATATCCATCGAAATTGATTAATTAATAGCATTATAGTTGTTAGTTTACATTAAAGTTAATTTATGAATTTTTACGTTAGAAATTAGGAATTTTCAACAAAAAGATTATAGGAAGTCATAACATCCTGTAAATGGTTTATCATCTGACACGTGGCATGACAGGTAAGCCAATGCAATGGATAAGAACGAGACCTAGAATGTACATGCATGGTGAAAAATCGATTCTACAGCAAATCAAAAGCTCCTGGTTATGCGTTCCACGCTGGTCAAACCCCAACCTTTTGGTTACAAAGGTAGTAAAAAGCCATGGTTTCCCAAACCGATTTCGTTTTGTTTTTTGTTGGAAATCGGTTTAGATTAGAAATGACCAAAAATCACTCCATTGTAAAAGCAGAAACATCTGCTTAATGAATGTACATTCGATTCAGATAGGGACGGGCAGATAAAGACTGCGTATTATTTTTGTTTTCAAGGACAGTTACGATTATTATCTCTGTGTATCGTCTGAGAACATAACTCTTGTATGTGATTGCAATCTTCAACACTTAAATATAGTCACGGTTTTACTCCAGCAGTGTTTATGTGTTAATACTCTCGTTGCTTGAGTTTACTTCAATGTGCCATTGAAATGTGGATGGGCCTTGCGTGGATTGGTATACTGTTAATTTCATTTCCTTAGCAGTTTTTGAATTTGAATAGAATGCATAGTGTTTAGTGTTATTTCCATGTTAATGACTTTGTTGATTCGATTAGAAATTCTCACAAATAGTATTTATGGTGATAGCTTGAATATTTTATCGTTAGATCATTGAACCATATCTTGTAAGAGATTTGATCCATCGTTATAGTTTAAAGCATCTCCATAGACTCTGTTTTCATATATTTAAAATTCAGTGTGCTTTTGATTTCTCATGAATGCTTAAGTGTTAACTAGACAGAGCTTTCGTGCATAGCATCCTTGTAAGAGGATTAAAATCTCAGTCTAGTAATATGCTGTACCTTTAGGACAGTTAGATAAATTAGGTGAACTGAGTGTTAAGGTGAGATGAAACATATCTTAACCTCCTGTAAAGGAGTACTGTAGCCTATTGCAATAAACACTTAGTTAGGAATCCTTTATGACTATAGACTTTAGACATGTGCCTCGAAGTTTACTTACCCTGGTTGATAATAAATCTAGTCTAATCTAGCACCCTAGATTGGCCACTACATAGGTTACATAAAAATGGAAAGTATCTTGCAATTAACAAGTTGTGACCAAGCATAGGAGGGACACACAATAGTGATATGTGGCATGGTTTTACATGTAGAGGAGACAGGCAAGGGAGTTGAAGAAAATGCCAAGCCATCAAGGTTCAACCCTTCACTCAGATCTTGACTTCAACTATCCCACACAATGAGAAGCGTTAACAACGGATATCAATAGTGAAGAAGCAGAAGAATAAAACAACAAATTCTCTACAAGGGTAAAACGAGAAGTGGAAGAGATAGAAAATAGGGTAAGGGAGAAACATAGTAGGACTATGTGCATGAGGAGGCAATCCCATGGGTTCCAAAACACAGTTTTTTCAAAAAGAAGAGATACAAAATATCTCAAGTTGATGGCCATGTACTGACACATGAAGACTATCATAGCCATCATTGTTAAAGAGGCACTAAGTATAAGAAAATCAACGTTATTTGAGCAATGAGAATAAGAAAATCAACGTTATTTGAGGCACTAAGCACTGAGCAATTGGACCATAAATGTGAGTTTAATCAACATTATTTGGGGAATGAGGATCTAAGGAAGAATGTGAGAACCCAAAAGAAGATGGACTAACTGCTACAGACAAGGAAGAAGGGAAGGGCAAGAGAGACATGGCAGTCACCCAAGATGACAAAGTTGTTGGATAAAATCCAGGAGTGGGTACCCCCCTACCTTCATCAGAATTACTTGAAGTTTAAACTTTGATGATTCTCCTAGGCCATAACCAGATTAATTGTTGGACCGTGTTCTCCTTTTTTTAATTTTTTGCTCTCTTCATGCATTATCTGCATTCACATTTGAAGAATGTCATATTAAGAACTATACAGGCTTCATTCAAAGCACAAAATTGAACATTATCTGCATTCACATTTGAATAATGTCATATTAAGAATTATACAGACTTCATCCAAAGTACAAAATTCAATTCATAATCCAAAGCATAAAAAATAATTTTATATCTCAGAGAAACACACACCATTAAAGAGCTCACTGCAGCAGACATCTCAACTTTCTCTTCTGATGTCAGGGCATTTAAACATGCATTTCTTTTCGATAGAGATACCAAACAGCAGAAGCCAACAAAAATATTGTGTGTTTTGCAACTAAAAATTAAAATAAAAAAGTCTTGAATCAAGGGGAAAGCCCTTTCTTCATCTGATATAAGCAAAGATTCCTAAATAGAATCCAATTAGAAAACATAAAAGGGCTAACAATGTCTCAGCCAATTGTAGCATACGTTTTTCCTCCATCTATCTGTCTTCTATAATTTTAGCTAATTATTTACTCTTACATTTTACAGTTGGAACCGTTTTCATGGAAACCAATGAATTGGAAATAAGAATTGCAGGAATATATATTAAAAAACTATGTGTAAATCCATTATAATGTATAGAGTATAATATTTTCTAACCTATTCCATACCTCGGAAGATGACTAGGCATACCCTAAAGGCGAGAGACGACCAGTCGTGCCATGTAATCCAATAATCGCATCGCAGGACTATGACATGTAAAAACCTCTTCCAAGGCCATTTGAGTGTGCTTCTCTTCTATTCAACTAAAACTCATCCAACGACAACTTCACAAACTGTGAAATGTGACAACTAACATACCCTAACCAACTAATCTGATGACGAATAATATTTCAATCGTCTAACACAACATCGATGGGGCGAAACCTTACAGAGTGATAGTTGGGGGAGGGGAACGCGTTACGACGTAACAATATTAGCAAAATCATTGCCTCAAAAAAAATACAAAAAAATACAAGAAATACAAAAACAAAAACAAAAACAAAAAACAAAAAACAAAAACAAAAACCAAGCCTTGTGAGGCGTGGAGAAGTGTGCACCTTCACACTCTGCAAAATGCAATAAATGAAATAACGCAATGTTAGTGTTTATTTGTTTAAATGAAACAACAAACTGCAATGTAATAAATTCAAGAACTATTGATTTCTGATTGTTTTGGATCAAGTCGATCATATGGATGAAATAGATAGTATGCTAGATAAGAATGCGGTGGGATATGGTAGTCCCATGTTAATCACATCCCATGATAAGTATTTACTAGAACTGTCTCCTATGTAAAGTTTGGTGTACAAGGTAAAACCCCTCTATGCATAGCCTTTCTAGTTTTTTGTACCCTTCGGATCTATAGAGATTTACTAAAGTTCTCTCAGTGAAACTTTCAGTAGCAGTGTTCATGGCCTTTGCTAATATCTTCTTAGCGATGTAGTCACTGATTATCTCTGCCATTACCAAGCAGTAGAACAAGCGCCCAAGTTTGAGCTCGTGGGTGTTGTTTAGTCATCGATTATGCTTGCTCTCTCCAAAGATCTCCTATATGATGCCCGAGATTCACATCACCTCAACATGCCAAGTTCTGTAGATGCAGTAGCTCGTCAAGCAAAGATAAATGTAATATATATTTGGATCTAGACTGTTGAGCACGGTACATTTACAACCGTTCTCTGCAGAGTAGTGCGTTAAACTCCCTGAGGCAAGCACATGGTAATGTAACCATTCCTGAGACGGAAGCTCTACAGGACTGTATTTCTATCATATTCTCTGCTTTGCCATATGAAGTCATTTTGGGTAGCAGAGCAGTGTGTTAAACTCCCTGAGGCAACGACATAGTAACGTAACCATTCATGAGATGGTTTGAAGGCAATGAGGGTAGTTCTGAACTTCTTGAGGCCCTGTCTCTGTCAGGGATACTTCTCACAAATCAGTTGTAGCTACGAATCATTTGAAGAAGTAAATTTCTGAATCCCAATTGGTTACAAAGAATCTCTAGTCCGCACAATGCAAGTCAAGGCAACGAAGGTCTGTAGTGGATATCAGTACCAGACTTGACGGGCGATATAATCACAAAGAAAGACAACGACCAGTCAGCAAGCTCGGGAAGGGCATTACGATAACAACTAAAAGAGTGAGGAACAAGAAACAACGAGTCGCAAACCAGGAAAGGAATAACACTACAACATGATCTTGGGATGCACGCTAAGTGCTTGACAAATACCACAAATCAATGGTATAACAACTTAAGTAATAGTTCTTGTCTGTGCAATATTTTTTTTACAGGACATCTGATGGACTTAGACATGAATGCCAACCAATTCCTTGAAATCTTGTCAGAGTCCCCAACTTGGCCTAAACCCGCACTAATAGTCGCTGAGAGTGAAGGGGCACAACTTGAAATTGGGGTCCATGAAAAAGCCATGGAGTTGGATTTTTCATTTTGGATAGCCTAGATAAAACAAATGTTGTGGAAAATGGAATTTCTGGAAACTGAAAACAACAAGCTGCGTTCAGAAATACACACCCTCTCTGCTAGAGTATTGGAGGTGGAAGGGGATAATTTATCCCTTGAGAAGATAGTACAAGAAAACAAAGGGTAGAAAATTCTCCATCCTCCGAATGATACGTTGCATGCAGAAATTCTCGACCTGAAAAGCAAGCATGAAGAAATCTGATCCCAATAGGCCACCTTCAAATAAGAAACTGAGACACACACTAATTCTTGGGCACATGTGGTTTGGGCAAAGGATAAAACTCCTACCCCTCTTACAATAGTTTAGGAGGTGGTATAAGCAAAACTTGTGGAAGAACGCACCAGATGGGAAAGAGAATTGAATCTCAAAGTGAGGTCTCCCCTTACCTCACCCCTCTCTGGATCCTATGGAAGTGGGGGCTAGGTTCCTTTGGGATACCTTTAGCCTCCCCGATATAGCTCTAGACAGAGCCTGGCTCGGCTATGACTCGACTCTCTTCCTCAGGTTCCAGACTACACCTGATCGACTCTGCGCCCTCAGGGCTAAGTAAAAGTTGTTTTCTCTTCCTAACAGGATTTTCTTGGATGAGGATCTCACTCGAGCACAAGTTGTGGAACTTAAACAATCCAAAGAACATGTTATGGTTGCATGAAAAATAAGGAAATGGGAAGTTATCAAGAATCTCCGAGAAGTCAGTTGGGACTCCTCCCCACTTGGGTGGGAACCCAGAAATTGGAGGTTCCAAATAACAGGCCCGCTTTGGGAGACAACAGGGTACAAGCATTTCTATCCGCCGTTGGAATGGAAATGGGTATTTTTGGTCATCGTTGAGACTCTTCTACGATGCTCTCAAATCAACGGACATCCTCTTCGTGATCGAGACTCATGCGAGCCTTGTTCGATCCCTCCCAGATATTGCAGGCTAGCATTGGTTCTCAGTTTACAAGCAAGAGATGAGGAGCTCAGGAGGGGTCAGATGATCGGTTGGAGTTGCTTGTTTGGCTTGTGACTCACTCTGGAACATGTTATATTTGGTAATCGAAGATGAGTTTTCCAGGCTTATGTGGATTCAGATTAGCGTCGGATTCTCTCCTCTAAGGGACATCTACATTGCAGTTTGTTACTTTCCCCCAGCCTCTTCACCATTTTCCATCCATAATGGCTCAAATGGGGACCCATTTATGGACTTGTACACCAAAATCACCCAGTACTCTGCTAATGGGGAATTCATCCTCCTAGGTGACTTAAATTCTTATACTAGAGATCTCCATATCCTTCTCCATGATCGATCAACGGATGTGTTTTGTACTCAGGGGATAGATCCAGACTCAGTAGGACTTCATTGGATGTGAGATGATGCCTTGGTGCCCACCACAGTTTATGGTAAGAATCTATTTCAATTGGGGGAATCATAGGAGTTGTTGATTTTAAATGGTCTCCCTTGTTTCCCAGACTCCCGCTTTTTCACATTCCGACCATATAGTCGGGGTGCGAGTGTAGTTGATTATGTCCTCGCTAGCCATAACTTGTTCCATTTTATTCACCATCTGTCTGCCTGTGCCATCCCCTTTGATGATCATGCACTTCTTTCCTTCTCTCTCCAGTTTGACCCTCCCCTTCCACCCCATCCTTCCCCTCAGGCCCCACCCTGAACCACCTTTCGATTTGACGAAGGTGACCTTGACATCTTCTCCTCTACCCTATACATATGCTCCCATTGGTGACCCAGTTCTCCTTGCTTGTTTCTGCTTCCATTAAATACACCCATCTTTCATCTGCCATTTGGGAAGCATCACTCAAATCCTTCTCCCACTCCACTCGTTCCACTTCCATCTCCCCAAAAATTGGATCTTGCCCCATGAACAAATGGTATGATGAAGAATGAAAGGCTCTACATCGAGAACTTCAATATGATTTCACCCACTCTCAACCCTTATACCTCGACTTCAAAGCTTCTTGTCATCGCCTCCTCTATCGCAAGAAACAACTCTTTGTCTCTTATAGAAGACAAGAATTTTTTTCTCTGCTTGCCCACTCCCCTAAAGAATTATGGCTTACCATCCTTCCCTAATGCTCCCCTCTTCCATTTGACCTCGACCCTACATCCATGTTCTCTCACACTTCCAACCTTTATGATATTCCGGGGAAGGCCCAAATTCATGTTACCTCCCCACCCTCTTCTTGTTACCTATTCTCAGATAAAGATATTAGAGAAGCCATTTGGGTGATGAACAACAATAAAGTCACTGATGGGGAAGGCTACCAAGCAGAGTTCTTTAAGCATGGTTTCCATGCTTTGGTTAGCTACTTGGTTGTTCTCTTCAACCATGTAGTCTATGAAGGTTTTCCACCGGCATGGTCACACCACACCATCCTTATGATCCACAAATTAGGTTCCATCTCAAATCGCAATAACTACAGAACGATCATGGTGGGCCACATGTTCTGGAATTTGTATGTTGTTGTTCTACATAGGAAGCTCTCCAATGACCTTGAGCAGAGAAAACTTAGAGCTAGGGGACAAACATGTTTTCGACTGACTCATCAAACCATTGACCACGTCTTCACCCTTCACGCCATGATTGAGGAGGCACGACATTGCTCTTCGAAAGTCTACTGTTGTTTCGTATATTTTCGGAAAGCTTTTGACTCATTCCAAGGGAAGCCTTCCTCCAGAGACTTAGAGATATTGGCACCTTGACGACCCTATTGACAACTATTACGTGCCGATATGAATTTGTCCTTAGTCATCTTCACACGACTTATGGGATGTCTGATTTCATCCATAGCACTATTGGGGTTAAGCAAGGTTGTTCACTGTCGCTTACCCTGTTTGGGATCTATATTGATGAGTTGGAGGTATTTCTACATAAGCATATCTAGGACACCGATGGCTGCCTTCTTCACTAGGTTTTGATATCTGTTTTACTCTTTGTTGATGATGTTGTTCTCCTCTCTTCATTCCCATAAGGATTACATAGGCAGTTGGATGCCTTAGCTCTGTTTTGTGATCTTCGACAGTTGACGATCAACCTAGGTAAAACCAAGGTTATGATCTTCAATGGGGTGAAGAAAACTTCAAACCTTCACTTCTTATTCAGAGGGGAGGAGGTTGAGATCACCAACACATATTCTTACTCGGGGGTGCGATTCTCAGGTTCCCACTTCATTTTGCGACCAACGCTTCAGCCTCGGATCAACAAAGGATATGGATCCTTAACACTTCTCGAGAGGCAGTGCTTTCAACATCACTTCCAAGACATATTGTCCAAGATGAGCCTCATGGACACCTTTATCCATCCCATTGTTCTATATGGCTTAGATATTTGGGGACCGCCTTTACTTGAGTCAGATTGGGCTTCAGCTGAGAGAGTCCAATATTTTCTTCTTCATTGCATCATTAAATGCAAATAGACAATACCTCAACACATCATCCTTGTAGAGTTTGGAGCTCAGCCCTTTAGGCTTGAGACGATCTTCATATTGGTCTCATTCTTGCATCGTGTTTGAGGTTTGCAGACACGATAAAGAGTAGGGACTGATATCCTTACTCGGCATATTGCTCTTCTGAGACTATTTCCCGTTCTACTCCCTCGGGTAGGGCTAAATGTTGGTTTATAAGAGTTTCAGATATCTTAGAGTCAGTGGAAATTCAGTTGGATTGTCTCCCTCCTTTCAATATTCCTTAGATGCTCCTGATCACATTTTACCTACTAGACAGAAGTTGAACATTATCATCAGGGAGGGCATCTATCCAAGTCACCTGGGTTAATCCTTCGGGAAGGTTGTGCCCAAAGATGGCCTTCTACGTTGAGCACTTCTTGGAGTTGAGAGATAGGCTCATTGTTCGACCCTAGTATACATTTCTCCACTGGGTGCATGCTCTTCACATTCCTCTAGGATAGTTCAAAGTAGGTTCTCATAAACTTCGGGTAGAGATGGACCACCAGATTGATAGACTAGATAGAATCTACCAGGTATGTCATTTACAGGAAGTGGAGACTGAGGTGCACTTCATTTTTGGATGCCCTGTCTACTACAAGATCAAAGGAAGGTTTCATTGCTTGTTTAGAGACTCTCAAACCCTCGTCGAATTTTTCAGGTATCTTGATCAGAGATGTTTAGCCCTATATATGCAGGAGGCTCTCAGGTTTCGAGTCCATATTCTTCAGCCTCCCATCAAACCAGACCCCACATAGAGGATCACAACTTTTTTTAGGACACTACCTTCAAAAAGGGGCACCAATAGACCAATTGATATTAGTTCATATCCAGACACTAAATCAGTGAGGATCTATGGGACCTCACCCTGCCACATGAGATTTCAACAACAAATCTGTCTCGAATCCGTTCCTGGGAGACATACTAGGTCCTCCAAACCTCAGTAGTGCACGAACTCCCCCAGGCAACGATTTAGTGGACAATCCACACTTTCCACCGACCCTTCATTAGACCAACAAACTTTGTGAAGTTTTCTTCAGTGTTCTTCATCAGCCTCAGATGTTAGGAGAGATGGGTTTGATCCTCAGACATAATAGCTCCTGGTTCTTCTCCACCATGGCATTCCATACATTGTATCTTTTATGTTCCTGCATTTTACCTTTTATATTCATGCATTGTATTTATTTTTATAGGAGACCATTTGGTTCTCCCACATTGTATGGACACCATTGCACTCAATAGTCCCTTCGACCTACTTTGTGGTCAATAATGGGACATAAATATAATTATCTTATCTTATCTTCTGCCACCACATATCCCTTCAACGAAACCCATATCCAATATCTGAAGTTTTCATCGACACAATTCTAGAAATGTGTGGCATCTTGCCTTTCTCCTTAGAAGTTTGAGGCAAACGCATTCGTCAAGACAAGCTTTACCGTCATAGTATGCAGGGTTGTGAATATTGGGAGGATCAACTAAGATGATTCTCAAATGAACAGCCTCACAATATAAAGAAGAAACTAAGAATGATTTATGAGCCTCTTATTCCAAGTACTTATGGAATAAATCAATGAAGAGCATCCTGAATCAGTTCAATGGTTAGGCTCCATACCTATCTCGTGGGCCAGGTGCGGTACCTGATCTTGTCCCATACTGGCAAGACATCCATGATGAGGCCCTCGTATGTGGAGAGGAGATGTTGAGCGAAGGATGGAAGGAAAATATTTGGGTTTTATGGAGCTTCATTACCCTAATAGTGGAGCCTAATGGATGCAAAGCTTAAAGGGTTTACCCTAATAGTGTAGCCCCATAGATGGCACCTAGAGACAAACTTTGCATAAGAGTAAAATAAAGTTGGATCAATCAAAGGATGCAACACAAGAAGGTTGCATTGGGTTATTGGTGTGTATGAAGGGCCCACCCACCAAAGGATCAAGGGAGAGCCTCTGTATTCATTATAGAAATTTTCAAACTGCTAGATGGGACAAAAGGCACCGAACAAATATTGAACCAATACCTATAGATAAAGAAAATGGTACTAACCGATAGATATTGGCACTATCTTGATCAATGCATTTCCAAAGCAGATAGATTTGGAAGCTAACCTCCTGATACTAAACCCAAAATTTGGAGATCATGCCCACTTCCTATTACTTACCTGATAGTCTGGTTAAAAGCGATAATGGAATGGTTATCATAGACCTATTCATTAGGCAAGTTAGAAGTGGCTATACAACATGCAGTAGCTTGTGGTAGCTTCTGGTAGGATGCAAACTTGGGGAGAACAAAACCTAGATGAACATATAGAGTCTCTCGCAATATAAAGAAGCAATTAAAAATGATTTATGCACCTCTGCACGACAGAGAAAAAGCATGTGCTTGGACATTTGTTGTTTCTTGGTGGGAGAGGACAAAGATTTAACAATTAGTGTATTAAAGGGTTTACAATAGGAACACGTGTTGGATTATATTGAAAGTCCATGTAACAAATCACTTATAGTAGTTGATGATTATGATGTCCAAACCGACCATTAAATTGAAAACAAAACAAAATTGGAACCTATAAGAATTTGTTTCTCGAGGCAGGGCAGAATTGTCAACGACTTTAATGGGTGTTGGCAATTAACATAATCTAAGCTAGCTTACAAGTAATTTCTTATGGCTGAGTGGATATCCACATAATTATTTGCAGGGATATGTAGGATATATCTATTTATACATAATGTAAGCAATGCCCCGTTGTTAACATGTTAATGTTATAGTGATTAAAACTTCCAAAATCTACATGACAAGAAGTTTGTTTAGTATGACAATAGATAGTACTGAGAATTTCAAGACTTCGAATGTCTTACTTTAAAATGGAAACTTTGTGAAAAGTGGTATTTTGAAATAAAACAATCGGCCAACATTTGGAATACGGAAGGAACAAAATGTATAGTTCACAACTGAGCAATACAAAGCTCCGCACTCTTCAAAGAGGTGGTTTCCATTGTACGAAGTTCCACATTCCACACAATTGAAATGCTTTTAACAATGTTAATACACATTTATATTCTCTCAATTATAAATATATAATGTGATGCATCATAAAAATAAGGAGTTCCATTGTGTAGGGCTCTGCATTCTACATAAAAGTTGTTTTCATTATGCAAAGCTCCGCACTCAGCATAGAAATGTTTTCCATTGTGTGGAACTTGATACATTGTACGAAGTGCGAAGATGCTTTCTTCCTCCACACCTTCCTACAATATTTGTGTGTTTGCTCCCATCGCTAAGCTAATGAGATTTTAACATTGGCAGGAAAAATATCGATTCTAGAGATTCTAGGGAATCTAGCCCCGCGGCCCACTAGTTAGGCCTAACCCCAAGGGCTTCAGGGAGAATGGACCCTGTGACAATTGACATTATTTAAATGTTTTGTATAGTTATTTAATTTTTTAATTTTTAGATTTATGGATTTTTTTTTTTTGGGTTAAAATTTCAACTTTAATGAACCACAGACAAAGTTACACATCATACTGAGCTATAGAATGAGCCTCTCTACTCAATCACTAACAGCTTCCCATTCGCCCAAACACCCACATAATAACAATTCACAACATCGGAATACATGAAATCCACATAGCCAAACACCAAAACTGACAACACCAAATGCACGAAATCAAGAAACTTAAACTTGTGAGACGATAGATCCTGCTCTATTGATCTCTGAATTCAACATCCACAACATGTTTTTGGTTGCGATCTCGTAGTATAATGTCCCATTCAATGCCTTGTGGATATCAGTAAATAGAGCACAAAATCCCATATAGGGCTAAAAGAAAGGCAATCAAATATTTATTGGCAATGTAGCAGTTTCCTCCGTAGGTGAGAGTGTGCAATAAAACTTGGAACGTAAGCATTGTGGTGGCGAGAAGCAGTGTGATGAGATTAACAAAGCTTGAAAATACTTTGTCGGTTAGATTCTCTAATGTCCTCCGCATAAGTCTTTCTCAAAAACTGAGATTGATACCACCTGTTTCACCCTGAGCATGGCAATCAATAGCTCTCATGATATAGTTGTAATGTTGAGTTTTAGGAGGAAGCATAATGTTGAGTTTTAGGAGGAAGTTCATTGTGTTAAGTGAGGAGGACTTCCACACTTTACACAATGAACTTTCTCCCCAGTTTGAATAGAATGTTACTTCATGGAGATTTGTTTAGCCCCCCATTTAAAGGACTTGTAACCTCATCAACATCAGCTCTGGCATCAATGGATAGAGTAGTAGCATAACAATGTTAAAGAACACTCATTAACAAAATGACCACTTACAAAATCAGTTTTTTTTTGTCATTAACAAATATTGAAAATAAAATGCCCTCCACGAAAAGAATTATATAAACAATAAAAGCTTGGAAATAAAATTTTAAAAAATTGAAAAGATATTTTTTAATTTTATTAAAATAAAAATATTTAATATTTTTACAAAATTTCAATTAAAATTGTAAAAACTTAAAAAAATAATAATAATGAAAAATCACCGTACTTTGGCTCGAGGCCAATATAAAATAATAATAATGAAAAATCAACGTACTTTGGCTCGAGGCGAATATAATGGCGAGAAAGCAAGGACTAATAGCATTAAAGTAATTTGTAAAAATGTTAATAAGTCATCGTAATTTTTTACCAGTGATCTATATCTATTAAAAATGTAAATGTTGTCCCATCCTATACATACATCATATTAAAAAAAGTTATTCTATCATAGACAGAATAATAAAAAAAATGTCGTCTCACCCTATACATATATCATAACTATTGCATTTTACTTAAATTATGATTATATGATTAAGTTGGTGCTGTGACTAATGGCAACGGTGAACATACATAACATGCCATCCTTTATTGTATCCAAATGTTTTTATATTTAATTTAATATTGTAATTAACTATTGATGTTTAACTCTAATAAACAAATAAACAATGCAATAAAGGAAGAAAATTAAATCTCAAAATATTAAGAAGAAACCATATTAGTTTCAAATGGTTAATATTTTTTTAATAATAAAACATTTTAGCTAAATAAAATAAATAAATATAACATTTTAGTTAAATTAAAATAAATAAATATAGTAATTTTTTTTTTTAGGTTTCTTAAGAATATGACATATGATATACATAAACGATTAAGTAGAATGATATTTTCATTAAGTTAACAATTTATTTCCCATATGTATATTTCACATTCTCTACCTAATAGGTATAATTTTATGTTTAAATGTTGGTAGTGGACGTTGAACTTTACTTTAGGAAACGATGGAAACAACTTAAGAAGGTTCAAAAAATATAAGTGAAAGATAATAATGTAAAGGCATCTAAGTAATTAGGAGCAAAGTTCTTTAAAGTCGTAGTTTAAAAATTATGGTTTTTTTCTAAAAGTTATGGAAATTCTTGCTATATTTTGAAAAAATTTGGTAGGGATTTTTGTAAATCTAAGTAAAAGGTGTCAAAATTCATAATTTTAGGTGTCCTAGATGTTTTTGATGGTGCCGAATCTATTTCCACCGTAAAAAATATCATTCAAACACTGAATCTACAAGATTGTTTGAAATTTGTTTGCTTGGATTCAGGCCACTTTTGGTCGTCCAAGCAATTCCTCCACCCCCGTAGACGACTCCTTTAAATAGTACTCTAGCAAAGACAAGCACTTGGGCATGAGGTATCTCTTGTGAATGCTACAAAATTAAGGCTCCAAAGAAAGTAAAGGTGATTCGACTTCCATAGATAAAGTAACGAGAGGGCAACTATATATAGGACAATAGGAATGGTTTATTCCATGTTTTGCACACACCTGTAGTATAGAATGCCACACAAGTACAATGAAGTAATGAGAGCCATAAGCCTTAATGGGCATTGTTCATCCTTACACCCACAATATGTAAAACAAATTAATGGCTCTTGTAAATGTTGGGGATGTATAACAACACTACCACATATATACCATATTGAAGATGAGAGCCACTACTACCATTCCACGCTAAACAAACACCACTTGTTGTAGCTTAAGCAATCATGAGTTAAATAATGGAGAATCGAGCTCCATGAGCATAGTCTTCAAATCACAATGATACGCTGGTGCAAATTGCAACAAAAATCAAGTGATTTGTCTCCAAAGGCATAGGTGGACCATGCTTGGATAAAAGGTCCACTTGGTCAAACTTGGCAAGAAGAAATAACTAAGCTTGCACATTCTAGTTTGTTGGTTTGGTTGAATTATATGCACAAAGAAAGGGAAGAGATGGTGTGGCAATAGAGGAAAGGTGTGTTAGTAGGGATAGTGACATGACAACAAGGGAAGTGATAATATGCTTACACACAAGCAGTGTGGTAGCCAAACGATGGGGTGGCCAACGAGTTTCATTTGCATAAAATGTATCTAACATATACTAACATTTGACATTAAAGGAGTAATGTTGGATTTGGTTTTAACATTACTTCAATTTGGAAAGATAAGAATGAAATTAATGAATAATGTGCAATGGTGGAGTAGCGCCTCGGGAAGAGTCCAAATAAGACCTTAAATGTAAAATGACCAATCAAAGACTGAAAAAATTAAATAATTTTTCAATACAAAGTTTTAAGAAAAAATTAGTTAATCAAGAGATATCAAAATTAATCAAAGGGATTAATAGTCGGCCAACATGATATCAATCACTATATACCTATGCCTTCGACAAATATAATAATTTGCTTCTTGCAAAGAGGAAGATAAGAGCTTGGGTGCAATATGAAATGCCATGGAGAGGGATATTTTGGGACGATAAAAATATGATAATAAGATGTATATTTTGCAAGGATTAGAGAATGAGGTTTTCCGCACTGCACAATCACTATGATATTAATAATTGCATCCATTGTTAGTAAACATGAGATGATGAAGAATAAGTAAACATTAAAAAGGACATCGTCCACGAGGAGCTCACACCCATAACTTGTCATCACACTAGATGTAACACCTTTCTTTTTAGTACATAGGAACCATAAATATTAATACAGTGACACTGGCATAATTATGTTCTAGTCTGGGTTGTTTCCATTTATCTCAACTATTGATCTCTACCATGGTTTTGAGGTCAAATTCCCTCATAAGGGGGGGAATGTGGTGGCACCAAACTAGTGGTGTGAAATATATGACATTATCCTACTTATGTCTACATACATATGGCCTTTGGTGCTAGGAGTAATTCTACCTAGCATGTCCCAATTCTTTGAGTTTAAGCATTTGAAGAAGGAAGGGCATGTTATGTTCATAGCACAACAAATAAATTGAATACTAATGGGCACAATGCATATATTTATTTTTTATGTTATAGTAGTTGGGTTTCATAGGTTGTTAATGTGCAAATATATTAGTAAAGGCCATTTTTATATGGCCACACCCACTTATATTAAGTAAGTGACCAATAAGCACTACTATGAAACAAGATTTTACCAAAGACAAGCTTTTAAATTTCCCCATTTATTGTTAATAGCCTAATTTTTCTCACCTGCTTTGTCATGAGTATTGTTAATCTTATGCACCACTGTTGACAATTTTAGCCTCATTCCCATCATTTCCATTAATATGTGACCTTAGTCTTGCTACCATGAATCAAGTCAAAACCTAAAGTTTGACCAAAAAGTCAAAGCACATTGTATCCTCAAATATTCATGCATCCATTACACTTAATGTATTAAATAATGTATTTTGTCCCTAAATTATTAAATTATTGTCCATTTAGCTCATTTATGATTTGCACCTTAGAAAATTGCTATAGTGGCCTAAAAATGGACCTCACCAATTCATTTCAAAAACAAGCCTTCAATGGTTATTCTTATTCCACTACTCCTTTAATGTAATGAAATTGTTCATATAGCCCCGATGGTTATCTCAATTGGTCAAGCTCTCGTCACTAAGTGCACCTCGCTAATGGGGGGTCATGTGGTTAATTCTCCTTGATGCCCTCGGGGTTATGCTTTGCTAGGAAGTCTGTGGGATGTGATCCCTTCAGGTGGACTTGCCCAGATATTTCCTCGACAAAAAATAACTAAATAAAGAAAATGGAATTGTTCATATGGAAATCGACCCTAAAAGGTGCACTATTTTTCTATATAAATAAAGCCATCGAAGTCACCCATATCACCACCGATCCATTGCAAGGTTATGTTAAATTTCTTTTAAAAGCATAAACACCCCCTTAGTTTCTTCTTTCTACCATTGGGAAACCATTGCTACCATCAACAACTAGGAATGGAGCACACAAGGAGGCAAAGGACTCTCCCTTGACGTGGCTTTGTAGTCGATCCTACATCATCAACTACTTCAAGGTGTTGTTTTACGAATCTCTTGTTTATGCAATTTATAAAATAATTAATATTCTTTGTTCTATCCCATGTGCTAGTTCATTTAACTGATTTTTCATGAGATAATAAGGAATATTTTTGCTCCTTACGTTTGTTTTACATTATTTAGTACTTAATTTTCACAAACTTTAAGTAGGCATCTTTTGCTACATGTTAGTGAAAATATACCAACACCAAATTAGCAACTCCATTGGGGAAGAAACCATAGTTTTCATCCTTTGTCACAGGTGTACACCATTAGGGTTCTTATGGTGGGTTAGCTTTCTTTGCATTTTCTATTTATTTTCGACTTGTTGTTGCCATCAAGTTTAGGTGACCAAGGCAAGGAACCTTTAGATATGCATTAACTGTAGTTGTTTTTCATAATTTTTGAGTTTTAGTTACAATGTATTTTTTTCCTTATAAAAGCACATGACCACACTAATTCTTAGTACCAATGTGGTTGAGCCGTAGATTAACCTAATTCTTCTACAATCTATTAAGTTTGTAGAACTTATTGGTTTCAACCTAATTTTGGGTTCTTTTTATTCATCTTCTTTTTTGCACAATTTCCTATTCTATTTACTTTTAAAATTCTATTGTTTGTTGAGTTTTCATATTAAGCATTGCAGGTTGCGAAAAGTCATTGGAAATAATAATAAGAGGTGGGGGGGGGGGGGGGGGGGGTGGTGGGGGGTTGTTGAATCAGTATTATCAACTTACCAAATTTTTCTTTTATAATCAAATTTATATACGCTACTTCAATGAATGGAACTCGCGTGTGAACGCAACTGTTCTTAAGGTAACCAACATATATCCAGTGAACTTATGATTCAGTTAATTCATCATATGTTGATCTTTTATCAGTACTTAATTAACCATTTAAACAGTAACCATGTACAGTAATAATAGAATAAGAAATCACATATAGGAAACACACATGAACAACAAGATTTAAGGTGGAAACCCAAGGTGGGAGAAAAACCACCTACTGTTGTCGTCTCTGTCTTCTTTTAATATAAGAAAAACTTGTTTACAATCTTGTACTGGTGCAGACTCATACTAGTATGCAGGCACCCACCTGCAGAAGGCTACAACCTTCTCTTTTTCTCTAGCTTCTATTGGAAGGGAGCTACAACCCCCTAGCACTTGTACTAGCCGATATGTTTACTAGTACATAGGCACCGACCTACAAAAGGCTCCAACCTTCACTGATTTTCCAACTGCTACTGGAAGGGAGCTCCAACCCCCTGGCTCTTGCATTGGCCAATATGTTTACCAGTATGTAGGCATCGGCCTACAGAAGGCTACGACCTTCTCTCTTCCTCCAGGGACCACATTTCATAAATTTTCAGACTGGATACTCCTGGTACACAACAACACAATATGAAGGACACGTTTCGTCCAATTTTCATACTAGACCCATCAACAACATTCAAGCTCAAAATCAATCATCACTGTAATACAACCAATCACTGAAAATCCATCATCACTGAAGCAAATCACAATTAGTCAATCTGGACATTTAGAACACTGTCACCATAACATAGTCACCAGAACACAAAGCAGAACCCAGAACTCTGCATCAACAACTAGAACCAATTGCAACTTCAAACATCATATTTCATAATGTATATGCTACTTCGAAGTACCGAACCAGCGTGTATACGCGCCTTCACCAAGGCGAACTAGCGTATAGATCTGCAAATACTAACTTAAAACTTCGCAGCTATTCTAGACTTCAGTCATACCCAGATCATAACATTTGCATAATAAAACATGCATTAGCAATCAAATCTAGCCCAACCAATATCAGATCATTCAATGACAAGTCATTTCAGGTCTCATGATCTTGATCCAACATTGAATTCAAGGTGCACAAAATATTTCAGATCATATCATAATCCTAGCCCCTACAAGATAAAATATATTTCAGATAGAAGTATTCTTGAGAAACCTTACACTTGCACACTTCGTCCTTTGAGATTCTCCTCCTTATATAGTTAGATCCTTTTTAAATACCTCAGACCAAAACCTCAGACCAAAACCTCGGACCAATACCTTGGACCAAAACCTTGGACCAAAACTTCAAATCAATACCTCGGACTAAAACCTCAGACCAAAACCTCGGACCACAACCTTGATTTTCCATCCCATACGCGCTTTTATTTATGTGAAAGTGCGTGCATACATATACACTCCTTTTGTTCTGTTAACCTGCATGTGTACGCTGCTTGGACAAAGTGAACCAGCGTATACTTCTTAAACCATTCTCTTTCTTCAATCTCTGGAGTCTGATCTATAACCCTTTGTTGTTGACTTGTAGCACTGTGAACTACTATCATTCATCATATATGTGAGTTGCCATCAAGGACAACACCTGTATCATAATGCCAACAAAAGGGCTTTAGTATCCTTAACACCTATCGCCATTAAGGTTTTGAGTGGTATTCTTGACTTATTACATGTTTAATTGGTATTTCAAAAAAAAATTGAGGTTGATTGTCCCTTAGATTTTCTTGAAATCTCATTAGTATTATTAATTGATTAAGGTTTGCCTTCCAAAAGCTTTGATTCTTCTCTTTGCAAGTTTTAGGGTGTTGGAAATATGATTATATTGGAGGGTGGTGGGGGGGGGGGGGGTGGCATAAATTAGTATAATGGTCAATATTAACCAATCAAAACAATTCAATGCATATATTATATCAATCATGTCAACAACATAAAAATACACCACACACACACACACTAGCATCAACCATAAGAAGGCATCAACCCCCTGAAATATTTTACTGGCACCAACTAGAAGGAGACACTAGCTCCCTGAGAAATGTATGCACAAACTTGAAATGCTTCATTTGCACCAATAAGAGGGAGATACTAGCCCCCTGAAATGTTTTACTAGCACCAACTAGAAGGGGACATAAATCCCTTGAGAAATGTAGGCACCAACCTGAGTTGCCTATTAGCTCCTTTTTTCATACATTTTCAAACTCAGATCCATAGGTGTTCTTGTCTATACAGTTTTCTTGATTTTTGATCCAATTTGTTTCTGTTCAAGCTTGCCTCTACTTTTGCCTATTAATCCCTACTTTGTATCTTCAACTCCATTTTATCTACAGTCCTTATATGTTATTCCTCTGTTCTGTACTTACAAACTTTGTTTCTTAGGAAGCCATATTCTATTTTTTTCTTTACAACTCAAAATTCAAACAATACTTTAGCATATCATACATATAGATTTCATAGCATGCTCCACACTATGTGTAACACCCTCCTCCCACATCTACCCAAGTAACTGACCAACCAAGGTAAACATGTGACGAGAAGTTACTATGATATGATTCGACCTCCTAAGTCAAATTACGAAAGTGGAATCGACGAAAACACACCATACTAACCTTCAACATCAGAAACTGGACTCTTAAGAACCATCCCAACCTTTCTGGTAACCAACCCCTGAGTCCCACTGAGGTTTTAGACCACTTGACCCCCAGACGCTCCCATGATATGGACCTGATAGTGTCTAAGAGACTCTGGATGCTCCCATGACAAGGCATGTCGGCATCAAGGGACCATTTTGCTCAGTGTTGTGCCAGCATCCCCAGGATTTGAGCCCTTTTCAGGCCCAAAGCCCCGGTCACTGCTTAGAATTGAATGCCACCTTCATAACAGGAAGATAACAAGGAAACAATGATGCAAATGCAAATGCTTGAACAAGCCCTTAATCGAACCCCTACTACTCATGACAAGCATTTCTTTAAACATATCACAAATATGAAGTCTACAGGTGTAAATAACAGATCTAAGAATAGGGGTCTCATACTCATCTAAGAATCCATAAGAAGTATTGATGCCTCAACACATTAGCTGCAGTTTCATCCATCAGGACATAGATACATTGTTCATTCATTACAAGTAAATACACGATGAGAGCCATACATAGCTACTGTCATAAAACATATACATAACCAACATAATAGAAACAAAAATACCAAGGAAATCACAACCATATGATCCACATATAAACTGATATAATACTCCTAAAAATACAAAGAGAAATAACCTCATCTTAACGATGCAAGATCCAAACCCGTGATGGGACTGCTACGTTCCACCCAACTGTAGAATGGCTGAGCCAAATCTCTCTTTAGTCATTCACCCCTATGCCATATTCCAAGCATGAATGTGGGATCTCATAGAACACATTAATAAAAAACCATCTAGGGCTTCCAGACGCCAACCACCTCAACCCATAAAACAATGATTCCACCTCACGGTCAGTCATCACAAAACCATCCTCAAATTGGTCTCTACCCAAGCCTCTTATGGCTTCAAAGCATTGTTTCAACCAAGGCTTATAGGACTAGTAACTCAACCCACAACTTATCCAGGCTTCCAGAGTGTTTGTCCAACTAGGGCTTCTAGGACTAGTAACTTAACCCACCAAGGGCTTTAAAAACATTTGTCCAACTGAGGCTTCCAGCACTAGTAACTCAACCCAAGCTGTTACAGGGCTTCCTGAGCGTTTGTCAAACCAGGACTTCCAGGAACTCAACCCAAGCTAAAGGAAACATGAGAACCAACAAAAAACAAAGAAATAAACCCACAACACCATGGTTATCTAGGAAATGGCAAGGCTAGGCAAATCCACTGTCGATCCAGGAAATCCTCCATGCCAGTAATAAATCATAACCAATAAACCACATGCATATGCCATGCATGCCAAAAATAGTGAGGAAAACATACATGCATCTTGGTACCTACAAGAAAAACCCATTGTAGCTGTTGATCTCAATGTCCTCTTGCACTTTCCTGCTCTTCCTTTTCCTTCTTGCTCCAAAACTACAAGTATGTCACATCCTCCAAGAGTGCTCCGAGAAAACTCTAAGTGTCAAAGAGTATGAGCGAGAGAGAGAGAGAGAGAGAGCTCCAAAATTGAACTGAAAAAAGTCAGTGAATTGATCCTCAGAAGGCCTTTTATTAATGAGGCCTTTATTTTCTTCATTTTCCATTAGTTTCCTTCAATTTCCTCCTCACATGTAACATGTGACCTTTCACCTTATTTTTCTCCTAACTTCCATTATTTTCATAAATAAATGTGCCAAAAATGCCATTTTTCCTTTCCAAAGCCTTAACCATTGCCTTTTCCAATTTCCTTAGCCATTAATCAACCACAAGTGATCCCCGTCACTATGCTTTTGCCCAACATTCAACTTGGAATAAGTGTCCCATCAACCATGGTTATTATTTTGCCTTTATTAACTTTTATTGCATGGAATTTTCACCAGGGTTGTTACAGAACCCTCCCCCTTGGGGGAACACCTATAACCACACCACTGATGTAAGAAAAACATATTGTTGATGGAGCTTTATAACTTAGCTCATTGTAGTATTTACAATGATCAACCTCCTGAGAAGCAAACCAACATGAAAACATAACAAGTATAACATCATAATGACATGACACCCATACCACTTATTGGACCTTTATAACATAGCTCATGGAAATATTTACATCCATATACATATGTACATATACCAACACATCGCCAAACATGTACCAAAACATATGCCAAAGACATATACTAAAACACCATACCAAAACTGCTTTCCCTCAACCGAAAAACAATGAAGGATACATAGCCCACATTTGATCCACCATCTCCCATGTAGCTCCATCGAGCCTAAAGTTCTTCCATTGCACTTTAACCTACTCGATTACTCAGTTTCGGAGCATGAGCACCTTTTTCTGCAATATACATTGAGGCTCCAACTAAAATTTTCCATTTGGTTCGACCTGCAATATAGACCGATCAATCACATGATAAACATCTTTAACATACTTCTTAAGAAATGACACATGGAAAACATCATGGAGTTTCATTTTCGGAGGCAGTGCAAGTCAATAGGCTACTGGCCCAATCCTCTCAATAATACTGAAGGGTCTACAAAACCATGGTGCCATCTTGGCACATGATCCAATCTGCAAGGAGCTCTTCTTTAGTTTGATGCGCACGTAAACATGTTCCCTAACCTAGAACTCCTTGAACAACTTGTTTCGATCTGCATATCTCTTCTGCCTATCCTGTGTTGCCTTTATATTCTTATTTATAACTTGCATTTCCTGGTCCATGTTTGCCAACATGTCCAGTCCAATCAACACCCTGTTAACCAAATCACTCTAGCTGATGGGTGTATTGAAACTTCGCCCATACAATGCCTCAAACAGACTCATCTTCGAAGATCCTGATACCCATTGTTGTAAGCGAACTCTACCAGTGGAAGATACTTTTCCCACTTTCGTTGCTTACGCATCATGTACATCCTCAACATGTCCTCCAATATTCTGTCGACCCTCTCAGTCTATCCATCTATCTGCGGATGATAAGTTGTACTAAAGGCCAACTCTATGCTCAAACCTGCAAACAACTCCTTCCAAAACTTGGAAGTAAACTCTACATCCATGTCTAACATAATCTTCTTTGGAACACCATGCAATCTGACCACATCTCTGATGAATACCTATGCTACATCACTAGCTGAGAATGTAGACTTCACTTGAATGAAGTGCGCAACCTTTGTCAATCTATCCACAACAACCATGATGGCATCATGTTGTCTCACTGTCCTCAGCAAACTTGTGATAAATTCCATGGAAATGACCTCCCATTTCCATTTTGGAATTGTAATCGGCTGTAACAGTCCACCTGGATGCTTACACTGTGCCTTCACACACTGATAATCGAAACACCTAGCCACAAACTTTGTTACATCCTTCTTCATATTCGACTAGTAATAAAATTTATTCACTGTGGTCAATGTATTTTGATAGCATGGGTGAGATGAATATGGTTTCGCATGAAACTCCTTGAAGATCACCTTCTTGAGCTCACTACTATTTGGCACATATATCCTGTCTCTAAACCTGACCAATCCATATGATGTAGGATGGTAATCCACATCCTTTGCACTTGCACTTGTACCTATATATGTACCACTACACGTACATGTACCTGTACTACTACATGTACCTATACTTGTACCACCACATGTACTCTTCTGCAGCCTATGCATAATCTCCATATACCTAACATCCTACTGACCTGCTTGCAAGATCCTGTCATGTAAGTCTGTCCCATAGGAGCTCATAGTTGCTAAGTGATTTACCTGTATCCGCCTGCTAAGAGCATCTGCCACCCTGTTTTCTTTACCTTTTATACACTTGATCTCAAAATCGAATTCACTGATCTTGGCCAACCACCGAGCCTGCCTGCCGTTCAGGTTTGGTTGGTCAAATGGATACCACAAACCCCTGTGATCACTCATCAACACAAACCTCCTGCCTGTTAGCCTCCTGCTGCAGTAGGTTACTCATATTTCATGATTGACATTTTTACAGACCAAATATGTCATACTTTGCATGCTGCAATGCTCCATATTTGTTTGACAATCTCCAAGCGAAGAAGGCTACTCAGAGTTCATCTAACTGCTTTCCAAATTTTGAGAAGTTGTTCCAGTGTTGTACAATTTTCAGTTAAAGGGAGGTCCAAACAGCTTAATCTTGGTCTCCCTAGGTTTAAATTTCCTGTTTTAGAATATAGAGAATGAAAATCTGTCCAAACAGCTTAATCTTGGCAGATCTTG
>APFE031023288.1:138179-158438 GCA_000404065.3 Pinus taeda | reverse complement strand
CTTTGGCTTTTTCTTTTGATTTTCTATCTAAAACTACCCTTATTGCTTCCGAGGCCCCAGATTAAGCAGTTGGGAACCTTCATTCTCTACCTATCTACTTTACCTGCCAAGATTGAGCTGTTTGGATAGATTTCTTTCTCTAATCTACAACAAAAATTGAAACATGGCATGACCCAGCTCAGGCTGTTGGATCACCCACTCAGAAGTAGGGCAGCATCAACCAAATGTTAGTAAATTTCTTCCACAAGAATATGAGATCTTTGTATCACCAAAGTAGATCATATTGGCACTTCCCCTGCCAATCATGAAAAATGAAACCTATTGGTATAGGTAGCTAACACAACGGTTCATTCTCTCCTCGGTATTACTGACACTTGATCCGTGGCGTAACACCCGATTGGTCCATGATCTCTATTTAAAGAGCATGGAGGGTCATTTGTAGGTTAACTGTTCATGAGAGAAGCTTATGTAAAATTTCATTCTTTTATTAATAAATTGCCTGAAGTGGTCGTGTTGGCTCAGGCCATGGACTGTTTCCCTCTTTGAGGGTTTTAACCACGTCAAAATACAAGTGTATTGATCTGTGATCTATTTGTGAGCGGTGTCCTTTGGTGTTCTATCTGAGGAACTTACCCTGTAAATTCCTACACTTAAATGGGCACTCTTCAATTACTTCAATATCCTTTCTCTTAGTTCCAATAGCTAGGCTATATTAATCAAGCATTAGTGTGCTTATTTTTCTGTAACATGCATGATTCAACGACTTATGGAGAAATATAGCTATGGTTAGAATCAAGGTCAATAAGAATTGAAATAATGTGTTTGGAGATTATACCTTTCATCTCCACCATTAAGGTTTGATTGTATGCTTGCCTATTTTTTGTCAATACATAAATATTTCATATTCATCTAGCTACGTTGTTGATTATTGTAGATGCTTGGACATTCAAAAGTACCTGTCATTATGTTACTTGAAAGGGAAATTTCATATCATGTGCTCCTCCCCATACCCCCAACATATCATTGGGTTTCGCTTTGTCTCCTTGACCTCTTCCTTTGTTGACCTAATTTTCTTATCCCCACTTTGAGTGGGATAATTCTATTCATATTCGCTCCTTGCTAGAACACTCAATTTGACACTTTTTCGAGCTAGCTTGTAGCATGAGAAATTGGATCATTTCTACTTGAATCTAGTTTTTTTTTTCTTCTTCCATACTTTTTGGGATTCCAACTTGTGCTTTGATTGATCATAACAATATTTAGCTTTCCATATGGTGTCATCAAGTGTTCTTGCTTCATCTAATTCGATGTGGTCTTGATAGGATTGGAGTATTCCACTAAGAAAGCATTATACATTCACATTCTTGTATTTGATATGGCACCTATCTTAGCAATTCTATGAAGTTATTTAAACAGGTATCCATAGTGAGTTTCCCAAATATGTTTTCATGTAATTATATGATCTTTCCATAATAATATCATTTAGATAGGTATTTTCCCCTGAAGAATTTTTTGAATTTTCTCCAGGTTATTTTCTTATCTAAAATTCCCTTAACATTCCTGAAATATTCCCACCATCTACCTGCCTTTCCCTTCAAGTTAAATATGGCCACTCTAACCTTCATGTTTTTGGAGTAATTATGTGCCCTAATGTACTTCTTCAAGCCCATTAGCCATGCTTTAACTTCTTCATTTTTCCTAACCTCGCTATCAAAAGTATGAGATTTGGCCTTTATGAATTCTCATATAGGGAACTTTTTATAAGCCTTTTCTTCTTCTTCTTGCATAAAAATAATATAGTTTTTATGTTGGAAAATTTGTACAAACTATATATTTCCTCACTAGAGGTGTCTATTGAGGTGCCCTTACTCTATGTATAGGTCTCCAAACCCTCCCATGCATCTTCCTTCAAGCAATTCTTCATAAATTACTCATGTTGGCCCATATTTCTAAATTTTTTATGTGATAAGAACCTTCTTTTATGTATTCTTGTCCACATAACTAGTAGTTGGATCATGCTACCTTTGCCTCTATAAATCTTATATGCACTGCAACATCACTACATTTACTTCATCTTGCTTCTCCTAAGATTTAATAATCCTTTCATTATTTATCTCATAACTCCAAAATTCATCCTTCAAACCTATAATTGTTTTCACCCAGTTAGGAGGGGTTTCACACACTTTTCTTTCATCTAACTCATCTTCACAGTTATGTGAAGTCTTTTCCAAACTATAGTGCACCATTTTGTTGAGAATTCCTTTATTACTATTGTATGACTTCTTATGTGCTAAAATAAAACATCAATGTTTGATTAGGAAAAGGATAATAATTTATCATAACTATTTTCCTTGGTTGCATATGCATTAGCTTATGATGGCATGAAATTGATGTTCTTTTACTATTGCACATCACACTTAGATCTAGGTTAGATAAATCATGTAAATTTTAATTCAATAGTTTCACAACAACAAACCTTTATTTGTAAAATAACCTTTCTCGTTAACAAACTAATTCCACTCTTTCTTTTGATATCATTCATCTCGAGTGTTGATCCTTAGCTCTTATACCACTTTGTAATGCTACCCAACCCCCTCAAGGACTTTTTAAAGGAATAGAGTGTTTAGACATGACCTCTAAGCTTACTTTATAGATATTGCATTATCTAAATTTATCTTCCTTAAACCATCTTGAAACTCCTTTATGATATTACCATCATCTTCTTCTTATTGAGAGCTTTCCAATGATATAAATCTCATCATAATTTGAGCTTTAGAAACAAAGATATTCTCATTTGAAAATCTACGCTCTCAAGCACCATGCATAGGGGCTTCACTCAATGAACCTCTAACGTTTCACACGTGCTCCTGGAATACTAAAAAAATACCATTAATTTGAGTACATATTGGAAAATACCTCTAAAAATAATATTGTTTAACCCCCTCCCAATACGAACCCAATACACCTTCCAATTCATAAAACCCTTACTTTCACTAGATATTGTAGGTACCCATTTTTACATTAACTTTGAGCTCCATTTTTTATATGTACAAGTATAAAAACTCTTTACCCCCTATAATATGATCAATATATTATGTCATTTTTTCCTCAATATATATCCCCCAATATGAATGCACGTGGTATGGTATTGCTGCCCTAGTGAAGCTCCCATGGCACCATGTCAGCATATATGCCATTGCCACATTGAAGACACATGGAGATATTTTTTATCCCCATTGCACATGCCACAACACCTATATATTGTAGACATGTTCCAATCCCTATCCATGTGTCGGCATGGCCTAGGGTCACATCCTCAAAGGGGGGTACTTCAACCTACCACTTTTATCCATATCCAAGATTTCAAAGAATCCATTTCTCTAGCATTTTTCCATATCTCTAAACTTTGATATTCATCTAGAAATTTATAAACCTCCAAATCCATTTAGATCCAAAAAAACACTTCACTAGCCAGGAAAACTTGAAAAGTCTCCATTAACCAAAAAGTTGGGTTTCTCGATTTATGGATTTAGAACATCCACTTTCCATGCCACACTACCTAGCCTCCACCTCACTAGCCATGTAACCATAACATGAATGTCGCGTAGAAGTTGTACGTGACGCAAAAGAATGACGTGTCTCAACAAGGAGAGGACATGTAGCAATGATGTGTATTGGATTACATGTGGCACTTTGTGGTCATGACATGTGGCAAGTATATTTGGCATTTTTGGGTGTCCAAGTGGATATTTTTCAGGTGAAACATGGCAGTGATGTGGCATAATAAGTGGCAGTGGCAATGACATGGCATGCTCTAATTGGATGATGTTTATTGATATGGAAGAATGTGATGTAGTAGGTGACATGGGAGAAGCTCAAGATCTGCACCAAGGATCAGTTTTGCAAAGGTTTTTAGTGTTAATTACTTTAATGGTTTTTCATGGTTTTATGAAGGTGGGGCCATCGACTAGGAATAGAACATGTAACCAGGGGAGTACGACAAGTACTGAGGTGTTAGATATGGATTTTCTCATTAAAGCATGACACTGTCAAATGATGGTTCAGCCTATCAAAGTGTAAAGTGGTGTACACATCAATGAGCAACCAACAACAAGCAGTCAATGATGACTAATGGGGTAGGGTCACAACCCTCGGTTGTGAAGGTAGGATGACCAAGCAAAGGGACTTATTGACCACTTCCCATTGACCAACAGTCATGGGGACAAGCATTGTGAACAATGACAAGAAGTAGAGCAGTGAGTGACGTTTTTTCTCATGGTCATGCTCGAGGTCACAAGGGACTAGTGTTAAGTTCTTAAGGGATAAATCCCATCGACCTCACGACCCTAGATGGTTTTCAAGGTTGGTTAAATGATCTCACCCAGGGACATATAGATAAGGATGGGAAATTTGGTTGTAGTTGGTGGTAAAATCATAATAGCGTAGTAAGGGATGATTGGTCAAAGTTATGAAGTTAGGGTTCTATGTAAAAGGGTATCTGAAGATCTAGGGGCCGGTCCATATAGTGACATCGACTTGTGTTAAAAGAGCCAAATTTCTAGATCTAATGAAAGTATTGTTAAGGAAGTGGTTCTAATTGTTGGTTGTATTGGTTAAACATTAAGCTCCCAAGGGCATCGATGTCGATATCATTAGTCAAAAGAGATGGTACACATGTTTATCATGGTAAATGTCTGATAGTTTTAATTCAACATCAATCGAATTTAAACAATGTGTGTGTGTGTGTGTGTGTGTGTATAGATATTAAAATGGTCATGGATTATGCATGTAGTGTGGAACATCAAAGGGAGATTTGATGTGTAAGTAGTGTGGGTGATGGCGTATACAGAGTTCTGAATCCCTCTACATAATATAAATCACAAATGAATTATATAGTCAAGAATCATTGTACAACACATTGTGATGCCACAAGGACATGGACTGAGTGGCACATCATAGAAATGTAAAATAAGAAAAAAATCATAAAGTTGAGAGTAGAGATTACATTTTTTATATTTTTTTTCTTGTTCTTGGTTCAAAAACTCATCTATGCTCATAGGATCAAATTTATTTGAAGTTTTGAGTTTTGTTTGAAGGGAATATCCTTCCTAGATGAAGCTTTCTGATCTGTCACTTTATTTTCTATTTCTTGTACAAGGGTTGAAGATCTAACCTCATGATAGGGGTGTATTTTTATTCTATGATTATGCATATTGAAATGAAAGGAGAAGAAGATGAGTAGTCCACCTATCCATAATATAATGTTCACCTGAAGATTGCATGAAGTATGTTTTCCATGATTTTTACGAAGGAAATCTATTGTCCATGATGATTACAAAGTTTAAGTAATTTTAAAATTTGAGTAATGAAGACAAATGATAAGTATGAATTATGTTATTTATATCAAGTTCGGTAATAAATTATTTTTCCAATTTGGATAACATAATTAATGTGTTGATGAGTTAAGAGAAAATTGCAAATATCATAAGGAAATTAAAAAGGGTGAAAATCGTTTTTGTAGATTAACTTAAATCTTATGGATATATTGTGAAAATGTTATGAAAGGGAGGTCCATTGAGATTTTGGGGTTGACACCTCCAGCACGTTGTTGCCTTCAGTAGGTTGGTTCCTCCAGTAGGTTGGTGCTTGCAAATTGATTTTAGGAGTTTGTGCCTCTACTAGGCTGGTGCCTACAAATTGGTTAAGGAGGTGGGTGCCTCCATCAAGTTGAATCCTATAGCAAGTTGGCGCTTTCATATCTCTGAGGTTGGTTGGTCAATCAAGTTGTAATCTAAAGCAAGTTGGAGTATACATATTTCAATGGGTTGGTATCTCCTTTTGGTTGGTGCCAATAAATATTGTAATCAAATATTGAAGAAGAAGATAAGATTTTTGGTTTTCTCCCTCAAGGGTTTCCATGTATATCTGTTGTTCTTATGTATTGATGTAATGATTGACTTTGTTGATGCATTGTTATGTTATTGTGTAATGAAGTTATGATTGACTCAATATAATCATAATTCTAACATAGTTGTATGATTTGAGGGAAGAAAATAGACAAAGCTCAAAGGGAGCTTTAAGATCATCAATAGTAGTACAAGTTTATGGGGAGTAGACTGCAAATCCAAGACTAGTGAAATTATATCAATTGGTATTAACATTTTTCTTTGCATTGGTATCAATTTATTTAAGCTACAACTATCATTAAATTTTAACAACTACAATCAACAACTTGTTATATCCAAGGTTATCACTCCAACCTTAAAAGGGAATAATGATCAAAGGCAGAGTAGCCAAAATCCCTTTGACATTTATGTCAAAGGGGAAGAATGATCAAACATTGGTGCCAATAAATTATTGTAAGAAGAAGCTAAGAATATTTGTGGTTTTCTCCCACGAGGGTTTCCATGTATATATGGTGTTCGTGTGTATTGATGTGATGCTTGACTTTGTTGATGCATTTTTATGTTTTTTTGCAATGATGTTATGATTGACTCAATATAATAATAATTCCAACATAGTTGTATGATTCAAGGAAAGACAAGAGACCAAACTCAGGGGAGATTTAAGATCAATAACAATAGTACAAGATTTTGGGGAGCAGAGTGAAAATACAAGAATGGTGAAATGATATCAGTTGGTATTAGTATTTTTCCTTACATTGGTATCAATTTATTTAGGCTCCAACTACCATTAAATTTCAACAACTACAATCAACAACTTGTTCTCTCCAAGGTTATCACTCTAGGATTTTATGAAAATAATGATCAAAGGGGGAGTAGTTAAAATCTCTTTTCCATTGATGTCGAAGGGGGAGAATGATCAAACATTGGTATCTCAAAGCCAAAAGGATAATAAAGAAGACATTGACACTTCAAAAGAAAAGGTGTATAGCGAGTAGACAATGGTAGCTCTTCAGCTCGATAAGGGAGATTCAAGCCTAAAATCCATCAATGACAAGAAATGTCAGGTGGTGATGCCATCAATTCCAAAGGAGGAGATTGTTGAATATGCCAACAATTGTTTTCATTGATGTCAAGTTCAAGAGGAGCTTGTTGAGTTGCCATGCATGATGCTTATGTTGTTATTGATGTCCTGGTTGGTTATGTTAATATTATAATGACTTGGTTGTTTGCTTAGTAGCGTATATTTGAAGAAATTATTATCTATATGTAACTATTCAAAAGCATATAAAAGTGTTTCATTGGATAGCCCTCTCGAAGACCTTTCTGATGGTATATGGCACTTTTCCTAAATCGCAAGGAATATGGAGAAAACTCATTTTGAAGCATCCTAATTCAAGCAAGGTTATAGTTGGTCATGGTTCTAGTGTAGGACCTTCATCAGATCGATGTTAAATGGTAAAGGAAATCTCAGGAGGGAGTGCGACAAATAATGAGTGGTGAGGTGGAAAGGCCCATACTCACAACCTTTGGTAGGGATCTTGGCATAAGCACTCAGGTGTCTATCTGACCAACCAAGGCATAGAATAAAAGCTCAGGCGAGAGTGATATGAGTGATGAGTAGTGCAGCAATGAGCAATGGAGTAGCAAGGCAGTGGATCACAACAACTAGTCATAAGGGAGTCAACTATTAGTGCTTAGGTGCTTATCAGATAACCCATTCTAAATGATGTGCACACAAAATAATGTGCAACGAGAAGTAGGCTAGCATAGGTGGAAACAATGTGGCACACTAAGGTGAGGTCAAGTGGTAGGTAGATTTTAATTTTTTAGGTGGCTAAGTGGGCCTTTTCTGAGTGGCACGTGATAGTGATGTGGTATGACACATGGTAGAGAGTGACATGGAAATCATCTATACATGGCATGGGAAATCATCGATAAGCCACTGGTAGCAACAAGAAAGTGGCCTTGACTAATATTTGTGGCACCATGTTACACATACGAATATAGTAAAGGAATTTGAAACCCCCCCCCCCTTCCCAAAAAAAAAAATAGAAATAAAAAAAACAGGGTGTTCCCGAAGTGAGGCTTATGCCGTCAAATCTAATGGGTGTATGAGATTGTTGGGTGCACACTAAAAAGGTGAGGGTTGATTAAGTCACATAAATTAAAAATAATAGACCCACCCCTCTAGGTGCACACTACAGTTTGGGGGCGAAGTGATGTTTCAGCCCTCAATTACAATTGGATCTACTGACAAGCCTCAAAAGTTGTTGGTGGTTTAATCATTATAGACCCACCCTTATTGTTAAATCTTGTACAGACATGGGGGTGAAGTGATGTGTCAACCCTCGATTACCATTGGATCTACTAACAAGCCTCAGAAGTTGTTGGTGGTTTAACCATTGAGCATACATTCATCTAGGGCTGCACATTCCTAGGGCTTATACCTTTGGTCCAGAGCCACAGTCGTATGAACTAGGAAGCTAATGAATAGGGGAGCTACAAGACAAAAATTTGGCATATGGGTGCCAAAATTCTATTATAGGAATAAAGTTTGTTTTGGATGCCAAATTTAGTAAAAGTGGTTGGAATAAATTAAATTATGTTTTGGCAAGGTCTATAAAAGGAAAACAAGGCAACATAAGATGTAGTATTTCCCATGCAAATTGAAGTGCAGAAATGTACTGAATAGGAAGCCAATTGTGTGATAGAAAAGAAAAATGAGAGGGGATTTGTGCTATAGAAAATTAATTAGTGTTGAGTGAAGATTGATGCAGAACTGAAACAAAGCTAAAAATAGGTGTAGTGCAGGGCCTAGATTCATGATTAACCAAAACTTGGAGTTGACGTGAGTTGGAAGAAGTCAAATATAAAGTGTTAAGATCTGAATTGTATAAAAGAAAATACATCAAGGAGAATCAATGGAGAGTAATTTTAACTGAATCGGAGAATAAGAGAAAGATAGGCAGCTACAAAGCAAGGAGAAGTTGATATGAGATTTAGCTATTGTATCGGTGATATCTTTAATTAAAAATATTTAGATATGAGTTTGAAAATTAATGAAAGAGAAACCTAAAAGGTTGAGTAAGTAGGTGTTTGCAAATCAAGGGAATTAAAATCTCCTTCACGTTGGCAACTCAAAAATTTTGGGAGTTGGTGCTTCCAACAAGTGGATGCATGTAACTAAAAGGGGGTTGGAGTATCCTTTAGGTTAGCACCTACATAATTTGATGTAATTTGGATTTGGTGCTTACATTTACATCATAATAAAAAATAATTTGTGATTTTATCCCCTATAGGTTTCCAAGTAAAATTCTAGTGTTCAAGATTTATGTGATTGGTATAATATTGCCTTGTTCAATGTGTTCAATGGCTAATAATTGTTAAAAGTGTTAATATATTGATTTCCCCCTCTTAGTATTTTCCCAGTTTCCTACATATTGATGCAATATGTTGCAATGCACATGCATATGGCGTAAACTCAATGCAAAAGTAACTTGGTAAGTATTTTTTTGCAATAATATTCAATCAAATATGACAGTGATGGGACGTATGAAATATTTTTGTGTCATATTCTTCATTGTTAAGACAATTACTTATAAAAGATGTGCCAAAAAAGATGAAGAAATGTTTGCACAAGGTTGACACAAATCACGATGCTCCTTTCGACATTATGTTTTGCAACACTCAAACTTGGATTTTTTCCTTAGAAAAATGCATTGGTGTAGGTTTTAACCCCATACAGAAATTATCTGCATATGAATTCTAAGAACATAAAATAAACAATGCAAGATCATAACACATAAAACACATATACACAGACATTTCCCCTGGATCCCAAAACCGGGACTACCAGCTTAATTTCTCATTATGTTCCTTTCAGTGTTACAATACATATTTATACATGTCGAAGCATCCAATACCATGGACCAAAAACCATCGCGTCCAAAATCATGTGTGAAAACCATGCACAAAACCATAGGTAGGTCTGCCCAACCTAATATAGGGTCCAAAAATAATTTCTTGGGGCAGCGCCCCGTAGAGGGGGGATACGTGCCCCCCTCTAACCACTCGATTAACTACGTAGGCTAGTCGTGGAAATAATATAACACAACCCAACATTCTCCCACTTGTTGTTTTCTTTCCACAGGAGAGCTTAGTCATTTATCCAGCCCTACAATGCCCATTGTTTCTCTACACCGAGAGAAATTCTAAGAGCTCACATATTTTGTCAATGCATCTACAATATTCTTTAAAGTGTCCACCTTTACCAACAACACCTTTTTTTCTTCTATCATATCCCTCACAAAGTGATGCTAAACATCAATGTGCTTTGTCTTTGAATGATAAGCAGGGTTCTTTGCAAAGAAATTTCACTTTGGTTGTCACAGTCTATCCTTATAGCTCCCTGTACTAACCCCATACTTTAACACAATCTCTGCAACCAAACTACTTCCTTGCTTGCATGAGTGGTTACCATGTATTTTTCCTCTGTAGTTGATAGTGCCACTATACATTGTTTCTTACTAATCCAACTGACTGCACCTCCAAATAGGTTAAACACATACCCACTTGTAGATATTCTCTGATCCAGATCTCCAACCCAGTTTGCATCAACAATCAAAAAAATATCCAAAACCCTGTCCAATATTGGTCTTCCTTGGTAGCACAAACCATAATCACTAGTCCCATGCAAATACCTTAAAACCCGCTTCACTGTTGTCCAACGCTCCTTCCCTTGTTTTGACATAAACTTGCTCAATACTCCCACTACATGTGTAATGTTTGGTCTAGTACAGACCATCGCATACATCAGACGACCGACTGCACTTGCATGTGGAACACGGGACATGTCCTCTTCCTCTTCTTGTGTCTTGGGACATCGTTTGACAAATAAATTTGCACCTACGGGAATAGGAACCTTCACCGGTTTACTATCCTACATATTAAACCTCTGCAGTATTGTCTCGACATACTTCCTTTGCCTGATCTCTTTTAATTTCCATGCCCAAAATAATAATTTGCAGCACAAAGATCTTTCATGTCGAATTTGGAGGACAATTGGGTCTTCAAATCCTAGATAATTTCTTTGTCATTTCCAACCAGCAACATATCATCCACATACAAGACCAGATAAATAACACGGTCACCAATTAATTTAAAATACACACAATGATCTGCTTTGCTTTTGGTGAAGCCAAGTCCTCGTATAAATGTATCAAATTTATGATACCACATCCTTGTTGACTATTTTAACCCATACAAAGACTTCTTTAACTTTCATACCAATTCTTTCTTACCCTTCACCACAAAGCCTTTAGGTTGCTTTAGGTAGGTCTCTACTTCCAGATCCCCATAAAGAAATTTTGTCTTCACATCCATCTGCTCTACCTCAAAATCAAAAGTAGCAACAACAGATAAAAGTAATCTAATAGAAGCTACCTTGTCAACAGGAGACAAAATATCACCAAAATCAATTCCCGACACCTGGGAATAACCTTTTACTACCATCCAAGCTTTGTATTTCTCCACCTTTCCTTCTGCATTTGTCTTCTTCTTGAACACCCATTTGCTGCCAATGTGTTTCCTTCCAGCAACTCCACCATATCCCAAGACTCATTTTTGTGTAAAAATGTGATTTCATCAACCATGGCCTCTTTCCAGAGTTTTCCATCCGTTGAATGTACTGCTTCCTTCACAGTTCTAGGATCATCATCAGTAATAGATAAAGCAAAATTTGAACATAAATCATATGGACTATACCTTTTTGGCCGCCTTCTTTCTCTAACTGATCTTCTCACAACCGGAGTTTGTGGCTCTTCATCTCCTGATTCCTCTTCTGCTATAGACTCTGATTCTTCCTCCTTTAGCTCAAACTCTATCTTCTCAGGTTCCTTTGATGGGACTTCACATTTAATAACATTTTTCACCTCTCTGAACACCACATCTCGACTGTAGACAACCTTCCTTGTTACTGGGTTCCAAAGCTTATAACCCTTTAAACCAACCTTATACCCAATAAAGATGTACTTTTCAAATTTACTATCTAACTTTGTTATTTCTCCTTTGGAACATGTACATATGCATCACATCCAAATACCCTCAGATGTGAAAGAGCGGGTTTCTTACCAGTCCGTACCTCTTGTGGATTCTTATGCTCCAACAATCATGAAGATGATTTGTTGACTAGGTAGCATGTTGTCTCCACCGCCTCTATCTAGAATTCTTGTCCTAACGTGATGCCACTAAGCATGCTTCTTTCCCTTTCCATCAATGTCTTGCTCATTCTTTCTACAACTTCATTTCACTGAGGTGTGTATGGAGTAGTCTTTTGTCATGCTATACCACACTTCTTATAGAATTCTTCAAATTCCTTGTGGAAAAACCCTCCACCATTATCTATCCTCAGCACCTTTATCTTCTTCTTTGCCTGGTTTTCTACCAGAGCCTTAAATTCTTTAAACCTATCAAAGACTTAAAATTTATTCTTGAGGAAACATATCCATGTATTCCTTGAGAAGTCATCTATAAATGATACATAGTACATAGACTCACCCAGTGATGAAACCTTCACAGGTCCAAACACATCACTATGCACAAGCTCTAATATATGTTTCGCCCTCTCACCACCAAAGGTGAAACTCAGCTGATTCTGCTTCCCATATACACAATTTTCACAGAAATCAAAATCCAGAGAGCTATTAGTCATACCATCTACCATACCTTTACCATGAAGTATTCAAAGGCCCTTCTCTCCAATATGTCCAAGCCTTTGATGCCATAGCATGGTCTTTTCTCCAGAGACCACTAGATTTTCTGCTCCACTTTCAGGAACCATAGAACTGTTGCACCCATCAATAACAATGCTACGTTGCAGCTTGTACAGAGTTCCAATACAAACTCCCTGCATCAATACCAGTGCTCCCTGAACCATCTTGCAGGTATCTTTCTCGAACACTATTTTTACACCTACATCATCCAGCTTGCTTACAGAAATCAGATTTTTGGCCAAAGCAGGAATATGAAAAACACCCGACAGTGTTCTAATCCTTCCAACTTGCAACTTCAACTTTACTTTTCCACAACCAATGATTCTAGCCTTCATGTCATCCCCCAAGAAGACATTACCACCATCATATTTCTTATACTCACAGAACCACTCTCTATGGGGAGTGAAGTGAAAAGATGGACCTGAGTCAATCAACCATGCCTCATGATCTACATGTGTACTTGAAGAAGCCAAGTACACATCTCCACCTTAATCTGAGGTGGTTTTCACCTCTGCATAAGGAGCATCATTAGATCCCTTTCCTTTGTCAAGAGCTTTAGATTTACAATCCCTTTTGTACAACCCTTCCTTTCCCCATTTCTAGTACACCAACTTTATAGGTTTTCATAGAGATTTAGATCTCCCTCTAGATTTAGATCTCCCACTCGATGACTTATTTTTGTTTTTTTTCTGGAACTGTCCTCGTACAGACAAGGCATCATGATTCTAGCTCTCCATATTTTTCCATCTCATCTCCTCTGTCAGCAAGGATGAGACTATTTCATCAAACTACAAGGTAGTTGCATTACTACCTATTGCAATAACCAGATTATCCCATGAATTTGGTAGAGAACACAACAAACTAATGCACTTATCTTCATATGAAGTTTTAATATCAACAAACAATAACTGACTTACCAAACTATTAAATGCATTTAGATGCTCTGTCACTGAGTCTCCATATTTCATCCTCACATTATACAATTTTTTCCGTAGGAACAGTTTGTTCAGCAAAGACTTAGATTGGTACAAATTCCATAACTTGTCCCACAAAGCCTTCGTCGTAGATTCCCTTGATACATTCAACAATACTGAATCTGAGACACACAATCATATTTTGCTCTTTGCCTTCCGATCCAACTTCTTCCATTCTTTATCGAACACTCCCATTTGTTTAGTACCTAGATCTACCGGGATCCACTGATCTTTATCTACCAACAGATCCTCCATCTTGAGTTTCCATAACTCAAAACTCTGACCATTAAATTTCTTGATCTCTATCTTTCCACTGCTTGCCATCTTCTTTCACCACAAGAATCAATCCCACAAATCTCCCACTAAACAGGGTCTACCACAGGTCCGAGCGAAACCCCTCAGCAACAAAGGCATCCCCTTGAAGCCAAAATAGCTCCAATACCAAATGTAGGTTTTAACCCCATACAGAAATTATCTGCATACAAATTCTAAGAACATAAAATAAATAATGCGAGATCATAACACATAAAACTATACACAAAGATTTTCCCCTGGATCTCAAAACCGGGACTACCAGCTTGATTTTTCATTGCATTCATTTCAATGTTACAATACATATCTATACATGTTGAAGCATCCAATACCATGCGCTGAAAACCTTCGTGTCCAAAACCATGTGCGAAAATCATGCACAAAACCATAGGTAGGTCCGCCCAACCTAATATAGGGTCTAAAAAAAAAAAATCTCAGGGGGCTACTCGCCCCTCTCAAACCCCCTATGACCCCCCCACTATGCAATCAACGCAACAAAGGGGGGGATCTGCCACCCCTCTAACCCCCCGGTTAACTACATAGACTATTCGTGGCAAGAACATAACACAACCCAACAATTGGGAAATGATACCAAAACCTTCAATAGTAGTATTGCACTTATAGTAAGCTATCCAAATGTCAATCAACTAAAACAATGTAATATGCAACAAGGGGCAATGGTTTCACCATACATCCCACATCATATGAAGCACACCCCTAGCATGGTGCAAACATTTTTAAAACAATCTAGAAGCTTACAGATCCTCTATTGGAAATTCCCTAAGGAAATTTCATTCCACACTTCATCAACCAATAATAAACTTATCATAAGACATGTAAAGATTTATGTTGAAGTGGAATTTATAAATGGCTTACCATAAGATATGTTGCTCGAGGTAGCTTGCAAAATGTTGAAGCAAAAACTAGATTACAAGCAAGTGACTTTCAAATGTCAATCATAATATGGGTATGGTCATTTGATAGCTTCTTATCCAAGGTATAAGGTAAGGGAGGATACTTCTAAAAAAATCACAAAGAAAAAGATCAAAGCCCCACTTAGTGGAAAAGAGTGAATGAGCACCAACACTCAATAGAAGTGGACAAATTCACAATAGAGATGGGAGATAATAATGAAGAAAACCTTCCTCACAAAACCTGTCTAAAGTAGGTTAATCACCCTTCTATCCTCCCAAGAAAGACTAGTAAGGGGGTTAGATAGACGTGGAAAAGTAGAAAGAATAAGCGTGCACCCTAAAGATACCCTTGGAAATAAAGAAATGATTTTATTCCATAAATTTGAGAAAGAAATCTTCACATCATCTAACTAGATAATCTAGAAAAAGACACAAAAATTAGGAGTGGATAAAAACTTCTAATATTACTTATGCAACATATATTACTATGAATCAAATTAGTTTTTTTTTAAATAATCCAATAAATATAATTTAACTTTGCTTCTTTATTATTGTTATTATATAGAAAAGTGAATTTTTTAATTAAAAAATAAATTATCAAATAATCTTTAAATTATTATTATTACATTTTAAAATTTAAAATGCTATTTATTTCTTAAAAACTCTATATTAAAAATATATATCATAATAATATAATCATACATAGCTGCTCATATAACATATGCTTCTTACTCTTCACAATACCGTAGAAAAGACAATATCTAAAGAGTCCTGGCAATATGGACGAATGGGGTTTAACCCTAGGAGGCAACTTTACGAAGCTTCTCGAAATTACAAACAGTTTTTCCACTGCATTCTAATTTTATGGTCACATTAATTGAATCATCCCCTTTCATTTACAAAAATTTCTCCTTTCATCATCACATTAATTGAATCAACCCCTTTTATATATACATATACAAAAACTTCTCCCAAAACTGCAGAAGAATTTAATGCAAAATCAATGATTATGGCCTTCATTTTCAACGAGAGGGGAGTGGAGTCGACGGTCAGATGTCATAATTATAACTATTTTTTCCTATTCTTTAATAATATTGTCATAATGCGTATTAGTAGTTTGTCTAGATTCTTAGGAAATCTTTAAAAAGTCCACTCAATGATCATACATCTTTAAAAATCCAGAGAAAATTATATTTTTAAATAAAAAATCACTACATACGAAATTATATTTTAGAAATAAGAAATCTAAAAAAAATTGAATTTAAATTTAAATGGGGACTTTGTATTTTAAAAAATATATATATAAACTAGATGAATTAGTTTTAATATTAAATAGAAAAACAATTTATACACTTGTGTGATGGTATTATTAAGATAATGCAAGGTTTAATTAAGTCTAGACATTAAGTGAGATAATTTTAATACTCACATATGGTTGTCACACTCAAACCTTGTCATGAGAGTTGAACCACATGAGAGGTAAACCCCAACCAAACCAACTCGTGTGTACAACTTGATTGGGCCTAATGTTTGTTTTCTTATTGTATCAAGAAAATCGATAAACATGTCCCGTGTGTACAACTTGATTGGGCCTAATGTTTGTTTTCTTATTGTATCAAGAAAATCGATAAACATGTCCCTTGTCATTGAGAAGGCTCAAGGTCAAGTTAAAGGGGCTACCCCTATGGTCGAGCCTAACACAACTACCAACAAGCAACACTAGGCAAGTTAACTAAATTTCGAACTTGGCTAGGCTTCGATATTGGTAAAGAAATGTTTCCAGGTGTCACGCGTCCATTGCTCAGCGTAACCCAATGGATTTAGCGAGCTTAATGATTAATGCCATGTGTTTCGTCTTAAAAGCTAACAAATTCAAATCCAAAAGTGATAGAGTATGTATACCTCTATCAATTTTAGTAGTCAAATCACTTGTAAAAACAAATCTCTTATCACATAAACAAAAAAATCACATACATCAATTTAATATTTAACTTAATTTCACTTAATCTTACCTTTAAAATTAAATTATTATATTTTAAAAATCCATATATTCCCCCGAAAAATTGATAAGCAAATATATACCATATTTGGTCAACATACACATGATGGAATGATGTGCATGGTGGAGTAGGCAACTCCTATTTCAGACCCTATAGAAATATTAATGCTATCTGACATGCGAGCTTCTTAGCCATCGCTCTATGAGTGACAACCATCGCTTCGCTCTCTCTCCATGTACTGTCACTCATAGAGTGATGGCTAAGAAGCTCGCATGTCAGATAGCATTAATATTTCTATAGGGTCTGAAATAAGAATACGCCTAGTGGAGTATGGCAAAATATTGGATCCAAATGATCTCTACCAAATTTTTTCATGTGATCGATGATGGATTGACGTTAATACGAGGGATTAGGTATGTATTTGTTATTTTTAAAAATGAATTCCATATTTTATATAATATTTAAAATTTTCATTTAAATTTATAAAAAATTAATTCTGATATATTTAAAAAATTTTTATTAAATAATAAAACATTTACTAAGGAAATTTCAAAAAATCTCGTCGTTATATCATCAAATCGGACCCACACGTCCGCACGATTTCTACCAACATTGGATGAATTGACGTGAATCCGAGGGGTGGAAGAAGTCAAATATTGGGTCCGGATTCTGGATTGATTTGAATACGAAATCCAAAATTATATCCGTTACAGTGAGGCATCTGGATTGTCAAGATTGTTGAGAGACAAAATGGGCGCTCATACATGACCACCAATTTCTCTCTGCCATCCGCGCGCTCATACATGCCCACCAATCTCTCGCTGCCTTTCACAATCAACGATCAGCGCGCTCATACATGCCCACCAATCTCTCTCTGCCTTTCACAATAAGCCATCAGCGCGCTCATACATGCCCACCAATCTCTCTCTGCCTTTCACAATCAGCCATCAGCGCGCATCTCACAACTCTTCCGGTATCCGATACCTACTTTTCTCTGCTAATTCTCCCCGTATTCTGGCCATACACAGCGTACTTAAATGTCTCATCTTCCCCATTGAACAAACACATGGATAGTCGGTGGAAAACCAAACCCAAAGGTGCACAAAAAAAACCAATCGATGGCTTGTGTCGATTTTGCCTTGTCAAGTTATTTAGAAATAGCATTGTCTTTCTAATTTTCTTAGCATTGTGAATGTAATTGTCTTTTCTAATAGGCTGATACTATATTACATATGATTACATTGTTTACATTGTTCATCCAAGGAAGACTTGATCCCAGAATCTTGGGAACTAACGGATGCTTCACCTAGGCTATCTTTGCTATTGCTTTTACTTTGTTGTTGTTATGAGTTTTTCAAGTTGCTATTGAAAATGTGGGTGTATTTAAAATATACATGACTAAATTGAGGAAACAAAGAAATTAATGAGAAGACATCCAATTTATTCTAACATATTACATCATGACCAAATTGACAAACACAAACTCAACTTAAATGGCATAGTATTAATTAGAATAAGACATGATGTCCAATGTTCAAGGTCATTTAAGTTCTTATCATAAAGATTGATAAATGGATGAATCGAAATTAAAAATTATATTTGTGGTTACTCACATCGGATATAAATGCCTAAGGGGTACCATATTTAAGAATGTTTTACATAAATGAAAAGAGGTTATATATCATGATGATGATTAATGCCCATTCAAATTAATATGGTTTACTAGACTTTAAGGTGAAAAATTAATAGAGATTATTTAACATATCATTTCTTTGCTCAAAGAAAAATAAGAGAAATGTTCCCAGATTACCATAGTTTTGTGGTCTTAATTGATCTTATGATATATATTTTCAAAATTACAACAGATTTGTCCATATATATTTCTTGTAGTTTTCAATTGGGGTTACTGGGTGGTTGGAAGGAAGGAACATAACCACCCCACCCAGGTTCAATTCCCACAAACGACATGACAAATGTTAAAAGTATTGACAATATACGTATATTTATCATATGTAATATACACCATTGTGCATACAAGTGAACTGAGGTTAGCTTGGGTGGTTGGGCAAAATACTTGTTATCCTCCTTACCCAAGTTCAACTCTTGTAAGTTGATATGTTGACACTCTAGAACATAGTAACTTTATTGTGTTCTTAAGTGAATCTATACTAAGGGTTAGCCTTGTATCAATAACCTTTTAAAATTGTCATTTCCGCTAGAATGTGAAAGATTAACTTTTCTTTTGAAATGTCACATTTTATTGTATTTGTATTTTATGAAATATAAAACATTAATTTTTGACAAGATAATTATATTATATTAATTATACTCATCTTATATTATATATATATATATATATATATATATATATATTATATATATATTCTATTAATCCATGTCATTTTTACATCATGAAAATCTCCAAAATAAAAGACTATTGGACGCAATATTACTGGATTCGTTGGCCCAAACATAAAAACGTAACCACATTACAAAAAGACGCATCGAACTAGATAATTGTAGATATGATCCAAAATCTTTTGCTTATAGATGTGTTAAAGAATTACATGCATAAATTGTAGCTTAACATAGAAAACTTAATGTGCACATGAGAGAAGAGCAGAAACACATAAAGCATGAAAGAAGACAACAAGACTTGATAACGGAGTTTGTCCGACTTGGACTATATCTCCGAGCCCTGCTCGATCAATGGGGAGGCCTTCATTCATTAAGTGGTATGAGAAAGAAGAGTACAAGCATCAATTACAAAAAGGAGTTTATACCTCCATACTGAAAAAAGGCCAAAAAATGCAGAACTCTGATGGAGAAACAGATAGTGCCATTGCATTCATGGCGTCGAGAAGTGTTGAAACCATATAAAAATTTTCAAATTCTAATAAAGTGAAAATTCGGCCCTCCTCCAAAATTCTGCCTCGAACTGCGTGCACTGCCTCCTCTGCCTGGGCGCACCGAAAAACTACGTTTAAATAGAAATTCACCGGCGGATTCTTCAAGGAAACCGTTATAGTGCAGTTGGTGGAAGGTCTGGTTAATATGGAGGAGGTTGGGCGATCAAACCCTGCCTCCTCCTTTTTACATATAACAAATTCTTTTTTTGACTTTTACAAAAGATTTTTTTTTAACTAAGTTGTTGGTTGGGTCAAGCTCGCCTTGGGTGGCCCACCCACTGCACCCACCTTTGTGCATTAAGTGGTTATGTTTGTTTTGGCGTGGTTAGGTCCGTGCCCCAAGGGCCATCCCACCACCCAACTCCCAACTCCCGCCTTTTAATATATGGTGGTTACATTCTATGGTTGATGGACCCGTGGGAGGGGCCAAGGGTCGTGGCCCACCCCTACACCACATATGTTCTTTTTTGTTTT
>APFE031023288.1:102541-125626 GCA_000404065.3 Pinus taeda | reverse complement strand
TGGAGCAAGATTTCCCAAAAAATGTCGTTTAGGGCCTCAAAACGGCTCCGGAAGTTCAGGACCCGAAAAACTGCTAAAAATAGTAAATTGCGCTATAATTAAGGAAACTGAAAATGTTGAGGTGGGGGTCCAGGTGGACTTGGCAGGTGGCCACCAATATCCACCTGGATCACTCTAAGTGTGTATTGATCGGTAAATTTGTAGGGTTGTGGCCATCCTTGCAATTGGTGGAGATATGGATTGATAAAACCTGGAAATCAAAGATGGAAGGAAATATTACTCTCTTTGCAGTGGGTTCTTTACATTCTTGTTTGAACTCAAATAGGACAGGGATTTAATTTTTAGAAATGGACTTTATTTCTTTTGTTCCATAGGATGTATTTGAACAAATACAATCTATACTTTAACCCGGATGACGATAGCCCCATAGAAATTTCAGTAAGGGTGAAACTCCCTAATCTGCCTCTGACATGCTGGAGTGATGATTGTTTAAGAGCAATTGGGAATGGGGTCAAAAAATACCTTGATAATGTCAAACCTAAAGGAGCCCAGTTTGCTTGTGCCAAAATCTGTGTGGAGGTTGACCTAGAAAGAGGGCTTCCAGTAGAGATCAGCCTAACCTTTGGTGACTAGATCCATAGACAAATTCTTGATTATGAGCAAATAATTTTTAAATGTCATCATTTCCAAGAGTATGGCCACTTTTCTCAGGACTACTCAGACTCTTAAGAATAAAGTTTAAGATTCAAACACAAATACAAAGGAGTAATGGCATACACATCCAATAAGATGAGAAAATCATGGAAAACCTTATGTGAAAAAAACCCACAACCCCCTGGAGATAATGCAACATCTACATTGGAAATTCCTTTCAATATGATACAAAATCAAGAAGGAGAAGGTTAGGAGGACTCAAATCTAAATAAGGAGGGTTTAGAGAATGAGGAAGAAAATGTAGAATATGAGGATGGAGAAGTGCATGAAGAGGATCCTCATACAATAGCCCTAGATCAACCATAACCATATCTGAATAAACCGAAGGAAGTACATCCTTTTGTTCCTCTCCTCAAATCCTCTATCGTTGGAGTAGGTGGGGATAGTCTCTCAACTGCTGGGGTAGTCACCTACAACATGGATCAACATTTAGTCTTGGAAAACGAGGGAAGTAGCCAGGAAACTAAGAGCTCCAAGAAAAAAGGAAGGTCGCCTAAGAAAACTATAATTGAAAAGGAATTTGAACATGTATGTTTTAACCCTATAAAGAAATTACTTGCAAATGAATTCTTCAAACAGAAAAATAAACAATGGTGAGAACAAAAAATAACTATACACAAATATTCCCCCTGGATCCCAAAACCGGGACTACCAGATTAATTTTTCATCATATTCCTTTCAATGTTACAATACATGTATATACATGTTGAAGCATTCATAAACCCTAATCCAATGACCTTGGATTAGAAAATAATTTTAGTTCCCTTTACTGAATCTACAAAATACCATGGATAGAAAACCATCGTGCCCAAAACCATGTGCAAAACCCATGCACAAAACCATGGGTAGGTTTGCACACCATCTATGGGTCTGCCTCCCATCCTTGGATCCACCCAACTATTATTGGGTCTGCATATAAAAAAAATATTGGGGCACTACCCCTAGAGCTACTGCCACTCCCCCACTGCGCCTAATGCAATGTGCAGCGCCTAGAGCTAGTCATGGAAATAATATAACACATCCAACATTCTCCCACTTGTTGTTTTATTTTTACACAGGGGTTCACAGGAGAGCTTAGTCATTGGTCCATGCCCATAAGTCTCGTTGTTTCTCTAACCAAGAAAACTTCTTAGTGCTCACAGAATTCGTCAATGCATATGCAACATTCTTCAAAGAGTCCATCTTTACTAGGAACAACTTTTTTTCTTCAACCATATCCCTCACAAAGTGATATTAAACATTAATATGTTTTGTCTTTGAATGATAAGAATGGTTATTTGCCAAGAAAATTGCACTTCGGCTGTCACAATCTATCCTTATAGCTCGTTCTACCAACCCCATACTTGAAAACAATCTCTGCAACCAAATTGCTTCCTTTCTTGCATGAGTAGATGTCATGTATTCAATTTCTATAGTTGAAAGAGCCACTACAAACTATCTCTTGCTCATCCAACTGACTGCTCCAAATAGGTTAAACACATACCCACTCGTATATATTCTCTGATCTATATCTCCAGCCCAAACTACATCAACAAAGCCATGGATGTCCAAAACTTTGTCCAATTCTAGTATTCCTTGGTAGCATAAACCATAATCACTAGTGCCACACAAATACCTGAAAACCTTCTTTACAATTGTCTAATGCTCCTTCCTTGGTTTTGACATAAACTTGCTCAATACTCCCAGTGCATGTGCAATGTTTGGTCTAGTACATATCATTGCATACATCAGGGTACCAACTACACTCACATATGGAACATGGGACATGTCCACTTCATCATCTTATGTCTTGGGACACTACTCAACAAATAAATTTACACCTACAGGAATAGGAACCTTCACTGATTTACTATCCTGCATATTAAACCTTTGCAATATTATCTTAACATACTTCCTTTGGTTTAACCATAGCTTCCTCTTTTCCCAATGTCGTTTAATTTCCATACCCAAAATATAGTTTGCAACACCAAGATCCTTCATGTCAAATTTGGACGACAATTGGGTCTTAAAATCCTAGACAATTTCATTTTTATTTCCAATAAGCAACATATCATCCACATAAATGACCAAATAAATAACACGGTCACCAATTAATTTAAAATACCCACAGTGATCTTCTTTTCTCCTTGTGAAGCCAAGTCCCCATATATATCTATCAAATTTTTTATCCTTCCTTGGTGGCTATTTTAACCCATATAGAGACTTTTTTAACCAGCATACAAGTTCTTTCTTACCCTTCCCTACAAAGCCTTCAAGTTGCTTCGTATATATATCTCCTTCCAGATCCCTGTGAAGAAATGTTGTCTTCATATCCATTTTTTCTACCTCAAAATAAAATGCAACAACAAAAAATAAAAGTAATCTAATAGAAGATAACTTGGCAATAGGAGAAAATATATTATCAAAATAAACAGTTGGCACTTGGGGATAACATTTTTCTACCAACTGAGCTTTGTATTCTCCACCTTTCCTTCTGCATTCATCTTCTTCTTAAACGCCCATTTTCTGCCAATGGGTTTCCTTCCATCCGACATCTCCACCAGATCCCAAGCCTCATTTTTATTCAAAGATTCCATTTCATCAACCATGGCCTCTTTCTAGAGTTTGACATCCTCTAAATCCACTGCCTCCCTGACAATTTTGGGATCATCATCAGTAATAGATAAATCAAAATTTGAACAAAAATAAGATGGACTATACCTCTTTAGCTTCCTTCTCTCTCGAATTGGTCTTCTCAAAAATGTAGTTTGTGGCTCTTCCTCTTCTGATTCTTGTTTTGTTGTAGAGTCTGATTCTTCCTCCTTTAGTTCAAACTCTATCTTCTCAAGTTCTTTTGATAGGACTTCATGTTTAATAACATATTTCACCTCTATAAAGACCACATCTCGGTTGTACACAACCTTCCTTGTTTCTGTGTTCCAAATATTATAAACTTTTAAACCATCCTTATACCCAATAAAGATGCACCTTTCAGATTTACTATCCATCTTGGTTATTTTCTCCATTGCAATGTGTACATATGCATCACAACCAAATACCCTCAAATGTGAAAGAGAGGTTCTTATCAGTCCATACCCCATGTCGAGTCTTATCCTCAAACATTAATGAAGGTGATATGTTAACCAAGTAACATGCAGTCTCCACTGCCTCTGCCTAGAATTTTTGTCCCAACCCAACACTGTTGAGCATGCTTCTTTCCTTTTTGGTCAATATCCTGTTCATTCTTTCTATAACTCCATTTTGTTGAGATGTGTATGTTGTAGTGTTCTTCCGTGGTATACCACACTTCTTACAACACTCTTCACTCTCCACCATTATTTGTCCTCAATACCTTGATCTTCTTCTCTATCTGATTATTTCCACCAGAGCTTTAAATTCTTTAAACTTGTCAAATACTTCAAATTTTTTCTTGAGGAAATATATCCATGTATTCTTTGAGAAGTAATCTATAAATGAGACATAGTACATAGACTTACCTAGTGATGCAACCGACACAGGTCCAAACACATGACTGTGCACAAGCTCTAATATCCCTTTCACCCTCTTAGCACTAGACGGGAAACTCGCCGGATTCTACTTCCCATATACACAATGTTCATAGAAATCAAAATCCAGAAAGAAATCAAACATACCTTCTACCATACCATTACCATGTAGTATTCAAATGCCCTTCTCTCCAATATGTCCAAGCCTTTGATGCCATAACATGGTCTTTTCTCTAGAGACCACTAGGTTTTTTGCTCCACCTTCATGGAACCAAAGAATCGTTGCACCCATCAATAATAATGCTACTCAAAAGCTTGTACATAGTTTCAATCGAAACTCACTGCATCAATACTAGTGCTCCCTGAACCATCTTTCAAGTAACTTTCTCGAAAACTGTTTTTACACCTCCATCATCCATCTTGCTTACAGATATCAAATTTCTACCCAATGTAAGAATATGCAAAACACTAGGAAGTGTTCTAATGCCTCCACCTTGCAACTTCATCTTGACTTTTTTCCATCCGATCATTCTGGCCTTTCTATCATCCCTTAAGAAGACATCACCACCACAATATTTCTCGTACTTGCAGAACCACTCCCTATGGAGAGTGAAGTGAAAGGATGCACCTGAGTCAATCAGCCATGCCTCATGATCTACATGTGTACTTGAAGAAGAAGTCAAGTACACGTCCCCAACTTCATCTGAGGTAGTTTTTGCCTCTATATAAGGAGCATCATCAGATCCCTTTCCTTTCTCAGGAGCTTTAGATCTATAATCCTTTTTGTAGTGCCCTTCCTTTCTTCATTTTCAACACACTTCACAGGTTTTCCTAGAGATTTAGTCTCCCTCTAGATTTAGATATCCCACTCAAGGACTTATTTTTGTCTCTATTTTGGGATTGTCCTCATATAGAAAAGGCATCACCATTCTATGTATCCACATTTTTCCATCTCATCTCCTCTGGCAACAAGGATGAGACTATTTCATCAAACTTCAAGGAAGTTGTATTGTTACCTATAGCAACAACCAGACTATCCCACGAATCTAGTAGAGAACACAACAAACTGATGCAATTATCTTCATCTAAATTTTTTATATCAATAGATAAAAATTGGCTTACCATAGTATTAAAGACGTTCAAGTGCTCTGTTACTGAGTCTTGCTACTTCATCCTCAAGTTATATAGCTTTTTCTATAGGAGCAATTCGTTCACCAAAGACTTAGATTGGTACAAACTCCCTAACCTATCCCACAAATATTTCCTTGTGGCTTCCCCTGATACATTCAACAATACTGAATCTGAGATACACAATTGTATTGTGCTCTTTTCCTTCCGATCCAACTTCCCTCATTCTTCTGTTGACATTATCGTTGGTTTAGTACCTAGATATATCACGATCCATTGATCTTTATCCACCAACCGATCCTCCATCTTGAGATTCCACAACTCAAAAAATTATCCATTGAATTTGTTGATCTCCATCTTTCCACTATTCGCCGTCTTCTTTTACCGCATGAATTGATTCCGCAGATCTCCCATTGTTATAGGGTCTACCATAGGCCCGAGGAAAACCCCTCAGCAGAAAAAGCATCCCCTTGAAGCCAAAACAACTCACATACCAAATGTAGGTTTTAACCCTACACAAAAATTACCTACAAACAAATTATTCAAACAGAAAAATAAACAATGGTGAGAGCAGAAAAAAATTATACACAAATATTTTCCCCTGGATCCCAAAACTAGGATTACTAGATTGATTTTTCATTATATTCCTTTCAATGTTTTAATACATATATGTACATGCCTAAGCATTCATAAACCCCAATCCATTAAACCTAGATTAGCACATAACCGTAGTTCCCTTGACCAGATCCACAAAATACCATGGGCAGAAAACCATCATGCCCAAAACCATGTGCAAAACCCATGCACAAAACCATGTCTAGGTCCACCCACCATATGTGGGTCCTCCCAACTATTATTGGGTCCACATAGAAAATAAAAAATAAAAAAATCCCTAGTCAATTAACCCTGGATTAGCACATAACCATAGTTCCCTTGACCAGATCCTAAAAATACCATGGGCAAAAAACCATCATGCCCAAAACCATGTGCAAAACCCACGCACAAAACCATGGATAGGTCCACCCACCATCTGTGGGTGCTCCCAACTATTATTCGGTCCACATAAAAAAATATCGGCACGCGGCCTTGGTCCCCGTGTAAGGGGGCTACCACCCCCTTGCAAACCCCCCACTGCCCCCGATGAAACATATAATGCATGGAGCTAGTCATGGAAAGAATATAACACATACCCAACATAATAAAATAAGAAGTTAGAGAATCAACAAGTGATTACTAACACATTAAAAGTGAAATGAGGAAAACGTTATGAAGGATCATAAGGGGAAGACAGTTCGCAAATACCTCCTTCCAAATGAAAGTTTTATCATGGAATATAAGGGGATTACAAAGCCCCGCAAAATTCGTAGCTGTAAAATATTTAGTAATGCAAGAAAATCCATGGGTTTTATTTCTACAAGAAACCAAAATAAATGAAGAATTTTTCAAAGTACAAAGTGTCTTCTAGAAGGGTTGCGAAGTAGTGGTTTAGAGTTCAAGAGGATCGTCTGGTGGGTTGGGTATTTTTTAGTTAGCCCTTCACTTTAAATTACAGGAAAGTCTGAAGCACCAATCTTGGATTATGGCTCTCTTGGAATCCAGAGACTCTGGAGAGCATATCACATTTATTAATGTTTATGCTCATTTCTTGTATGGCGAGAAAGCAGAGTTCTAAGACTCTCTTTATCAAATAAATAATAAGGGACTCCACAAAAATTGCATAATTGGGGTTGATTTCAACACAATACTAAAAGATATAGAGAAAAGAGGAGGAAACATAGTAAGAGACATCTAGAGAACATATGGAAGACCTAATCCTTGGATTGGATCTAGTTGATTATCTTCCAAAAGTGGGGAAGTATACTTGTACAAATTGTAGGTTGGGGGATAATCACATGGTAATGAGGTTGGATATATTTTTAGTTCATAACAACTGGATCATGAAAGGCCTAGATTGATCCTCCTCAATAAAATATCAAGTCGAATATGATCGCAACCCAATTACTTTAATCCTGGAACATTTGGGGAATCTTGGAACCATTCCATTTCACTTCAACCCTTCCTGGGTTTATGAGGATGGGGTCGTGGACTTAATCTTCCAAGCTTGGAAGCTCCCAATAATAGGTTCGTCAACATTTGTTTGGAAGATGAAGTTGAGAAATGTAAAAAAAACATTAAGGAAATCGCTACAAGAATCATATCAACCCCCAGGAGAAAATAGGCAGGAGTTAGTCCAATAGCTAGAAGAGCATCATCAACTGATTGAGGAGTTTCTATCAACTCCAAGATTGCGCAATCCTACCTGCCAACAATCCCAGCAGAATTTGCACCCAAAATTTGTGCAAATCTAGGTAGCAGTCAGCTGCTCTGCCTAGAAATTGAGCAAATCTCCTGGGTAGTGAGCCCAGCTCCCAGTCAGAAATGTGCATTTCCTTCAAGCAGTTGAACAACCTCTTGCATGTGCAATTGAGTTGACCGGTTCCCTCCAGACCAAGCAAAACAAACTTGCATGCATAGGTTGCTTCTCCCAAGTCAGCATGCAAATGCATCCCTTGTCTAAAGAATCTATGTTTAGCAATTGGATCTTACATGCAAGGAAAAATTTGGAAACCTCCCACCAAGTGTCACTTCCCCTAGATTTGTGGCATGCGCGTCACAACCTCGATGTTATCAAAACTCATCATCTAGACACTGCAGAGCTCATTCCTCACATCAACCTTGCAGCTCTGACATCCCACATCACATCTAGGAGCAGTCGGCACATTTTTCTCAACTGTTTTGAAGTAAGCCCGCTTCCCATGCCTTGTACTGCATTTCTATCACTTTTGTGTTTTCGCTTGTGTGAGTACTGTTTGCTTGATTTCTTTGAGTGCTTGTTGTCTTTTACATGTGTTCTAGCTTGTCCTAGCTCTGTTTTAGTTTTCGTTACTATCTCACTATTATCACATGCATGAAACTATTTCATGGACATTTGCCCAACTGGAGAACTACCTCACCCACATGCATGTTGATTTGTTTGTTGAATTTTTCATTCATGTTTTTCATGCACTGTCAATCACTTCCATTATCACTTAGTGTCGCAATGCATTTACTGTCTTAGTTTCTTTCAATTTCTCGTCGGTGAGTTGGGCCAGCCTTGGCCCAGACTCTGCCTTCACCAAGGTTACATTGCACAATCTGGGGAATGAAGGATCACCTTCCTCTCTAGATTTGTGCATTCTTTCCCAACACTACCCTCCAAGACTGTTTTGCGTGTTTCTGGAGGATAGTGGCTACTTGGCCCAAGAAATTGTGAAAATCTGTCCCTAGGCAAGCAATCCTTCCCAACTAGGATTGCGCATTGCGCAATCCCAACAGTCAATAGCCAGATTGGACTGTGCATTACACAGTTTGAGAAGACATTCAATCTCCCAGCAGCCTAGACTGTGCCTTGTGCAGTCTTGGCAGTCACTCTCCCGACCTCCTGCCCGAAATTGCACAACCTTCATGATCATTCACCCAAGTATGTTGCAAGTTAGTTCTCATGCTCATTTTGGTTTTCGACTGACAGATTTCTTGCCATGAGTTTTGCCATGTCTCCAGGTGTCACAGGCATTCATCTGCCTCTTAGCAATACAGGTACAATGGTTTCCAGGAGAGTAGAGATGAAGACACTGTTCAGAGAAAACTTGGGGATGTAGTCGATCAAGTGTCTATGGACTTGCCTACCCATGAAGACATCAAGTTGTTCGTAGACAAGGAAATCCAGATATGACAGTAGAAACATTATAGTGAGAAGCATCATGAACAACAACTGAAGACAACATACCAAATACAAGGAATGCAAGAGGAGGGTTGTTGACAACATGGAGGTGGAACAAGGCTGCAAGCTCAAGCAGATCCATTAATGATGAAAGCAACTTTGGAGACTCAGGCTATGAGGTGACAGTGCAACATGAAGATTGTTTGAAGACAGAGAATGCAACAAAGAAGGAGTTGCATGTACTGAAGCAACAACTCAAGGAAGAACATGAAGCTGCACAAATAGATGAATGAGTTGCAGTAGGATCAAGAACAACAGTGGGCACATTGTGACTTGCGGATGAAACTATGCCCGTACAAGTTAAAGATCCATCCCAGCGGCTAATATGGAGTAGACATGGTGAGTAGTGTTGGTGATCACGTGCAAGGGATTCATCAACAAGCATGTCCTTGTGTGCACACATGAAATCCAACCCATTCAACACACTCACCAAGGCGAAGACAAGAAGCCAGTCCAACTGGAGCTGAACATGTACTTTGGCAAGTTGATGTGCATGATCACCAGCACACACTTGAAGATCAACACAGAAACTATACATTAGTGTGTTGCCAGTTTATCTGTACCCAAGAATACCATGCGGATGTTAGTAGATGAGTTGGACGAAGGGGTCGAACCAATGCACCGGTTGCAACGGAGGCAAGACTTCGCTTCAGAAATATGTCACCATGAGGTGCATACACACCACCACGGATGACCAAGCTTGGCATCAGCTCACCACTTTCACCATCACAAGCATGTCAAAGAGTTGGTCTCATCACAGCGGATCGAGTGTCAGTGATGTCTTTCAAGGCTTGCTCAAGCCATGTTGTCTCACATGAGTACATGTGCATTGTAATGTTGAGTCATGTCAAGTGTAAGTCAAGTGTCAATGGTTGGATGTAACAGTCATAGAGTAGGTGAAGAGTCATGAGGGTAGTTGAACTGTCACAAAGGGGAATGTCAAGGGCACCCCAACCTTTGCTATAAATAGTCCCTCATAACTCATTGTAGGGGCTTTTGGTTAGCCAAGCTTCTACTAATACTATCTTGAAGAAGGCTTGGACAGTATTATAACGCGCCTTGGCTTCTCCATTGCACGGAGAGCTAGTACATCTCTTTGGAGGAGCAGGTGGATGTGGCTGTAACGTTTCACTGATGGGGCTAGTAGGTTTACATGGATGTATTGTATGATTGGAACTTACACTTTATATAATAAGAGGCAACACATTTTCATGCATATGTTGTTATTGTAGTTGGACTGCTCCGGTTGCCTTAATGATATATGTTGTTTAACTTACGTATTTGTGGATGAATTGATTCACATGCAATTATGTGAATCTTGTTACAAATGTGTTTTATATGTTGTTAATGTTGTCACCATTCGTGTCGACCACTCTACTGGACACCAGATAGACCTTTCACATGAACCTTACTGTAACGACTATTGCACTCGTTTGTATTGATCCATGAGTGATGTACATGTCATTTTACATTGTATGTTGTGACTATAGCATCCGAGTGGACTACTCCGCTAAAAGTTGTGTATGTCTTTTTGTGTTGTGTGTTCCTAGCTGAGTTGAGACTGATCTCTTTCAACCTAGAACTCACCTTCACCATTATCTCCCCCCTTTTGTGTTAGAACCTCTCATTCATCTTCCTTGACTCACTATAGTAGTCACACCCTTGATAGTAACAAAGTTATCCTAATTGCCTCTATGCGACATCACGATTAAGGAATTACCTTACGACCCACTATTGGGACTCCTACACCAAACAGTTTGAGGTCTAATTGGGACTTCTTACCGGGGATATCCCCTTGACATTTTGGTGGGTCCACCACCGGTAACAACATCTCAATAAGGAAACAGAACTGACAATGAAATTTTTCTCATTGAACATATGGGAAGAAGAATTATGGAGTCTCAAGTATTGTAGTTCATGGATGAAAGACAGGGACTAGAATACCTCTTTCTTTCATAGGCGGGCCAAGGCTAGAAGACTTTGAAATCATGTAAAGGAAATCACTCCAAAAGGAAATTTATGTATCACCTCTTTTGAAGAAATTAAACAAGAGAATTTTCTTCAATTTCAATCCCTCTATCATGCAGATCCTAATATATCCATGGATCAATCTCAATAATTTCTACGTGATATCCCAAGGGTGGTCTCACATTCCTTGAACATGTCCCTTGTAAAGGAAATAGATGAAGAAGTCCAAGAAGTGATTTTGGATCTAGATCCGGACAAAGCTCCGTGCTCAGATGGATTCACAATCAACTTTTTTCACTCCTTCTAGATCTTAGTTAAGAAATATCTACTCTGTATGCTAAATACCACCAGATTGAAAGCTAAGTTGGGAGGAGGAGCAAACTCTTACTTCCTTTCCCTTCTTCCCAAGGAATCGAATCTAGCTATTTTTTTCTCATTTTTTCCCCATTTCTTTGTGCAATTTTGCCTATAAAGTCTTCAAAAAGATCATATCCAATAGGTTTAAAAAGTTACTTCGTTCTTTTATCTCTAAAAAACATGGGGGTTTCATGCAGCAATGAAATACCTTGACAATATTGTGTTAGTTCAAGAGGTGATTCACTCAAGCAAGGAGGCAAGTGAAGTAGGGATTGTGAAAAAGCCAGACTTGGAAAACACTTTTGATTGGGTAAATCATTCCTTCATCTTCCTCATTCTTGAAAAACTTGGTTTTTGTGAAGATTTTATTAAGTGGTTAAAGGCTTGCATTGGAGCCCCTTGGATCGCTCCTCTGGTCAATAGATGGCCAACCCCATTTTTTATGGGCTAAAGAGGTCTTAGACAAGAATTTCCCCTATCTCGCCTCTTGTACATCATCATGGAAAAATGTCTTAGTCGAAACCTGGAAGTAGCTAGATAGAAGTAAAACTTGCAGGATTGTGCATTGATAGGAATGTTAAAGAGATCAATCATTCCTAGTTTGCAGATGATACCCTGTTATTAGGAGGATATTCTCAGATTATAGCTTCCTGGTTTAAAAAGGTACTCGATTCCTATGTGTATTTGTGAGGAGGGATGATAAATAAGAAAAAGAGTTAATTATTTGGATGAAACTACATAGAAACAGACTTATCAGATATCTCTCACATTCTGGATTTTCATGTCATGCATGAATGGAGGTCCTTTTCTTATCTTGGTATTCCCATATCAATAGGAACTTCTAAGGGGGCATATTGTGAATAAGTACTATAAAAATATTAAAAAGGAATATTCTCCTGTGGAGCTTAATGGTTAAACATGGTTAGCAAGACTGTATTTATCAAATTACTGCTTTCATCTCTTATTGTGTACATGGTTTCAAGTCTCCTAGCACCAAAAAACATCATCTATCAAATTAGCAGCATGATAAGGAAATTCTCGTGGCAAGGGGGCAAAGGCAATGAAAATCGTTTTAATTTGGTAAACTGGACTAATATGCGACTCCCTAAGAAACTGGGAGGATTGGACATTAAGGATCTAGAATACATGAATCTTTCCTTGAGTACAAACCTAGTATGGCATCTTCTATCCTACTCTAAAAAATGGTGGAAGCTACCCTTTCTCAGAAAATATTTCCACAAAAACTGCCTAATTCATCCATAGGAGGAATTGTGGCCTGAACAAGGCTCTAAGATCTAGAAGCTACACAACGCAACAACTCCCTTGCTTCTGAATAATTTGCACTAGCTTGTAGGAAATGGAAATTTAATCCATCGTTGGAAAGATCGTATCCCTTTGGCTGACCTTGCTAATGTGGATCACGATGTTCGGGATCTCTCATTGGTCAGGTGATCAAATTTATGCTTAAAAGTCAAAGTGTGTGACAGAGCTCTAAACCTATACCATTGGATATATCTCGACAATATGAATCCAACGTAACTTGAAACATTCAAAACTGATATTGTATGCTCCCAATATCGTGTTCTAATTGAATTCTCAAACATGTAAAAAATTGCATAATTGACAGGATGACTATAAATTTTTGGGATTGGTCCAAAATCGGTCAACTTGATTGGCTCAAGATTATTTTATAATATTTCAAGCTATGTTTTGGAAGGACTAATAGTGGGAGGCCATGTGGGCCAATGGAAGGCTTTCATGTGGCCTCCAGATGATAGCCTAAAATTTTAGTTGAGGGCTGAAGCAACCCATGGGATTCAAACACCATACCTTTCACCAAGTAGTAAGACCAACTAACATCACACCATTGCACATGGAACCTAAAAAAGTATGGTCATGAGTTTCATTTAAAAGAGAGCACAATACATATTGGAGTTATGGTCAAGGCTAATCCCCAACCTTGGTCCCCACTCCATCAGAACCAAGAGGTGGGACTGTGGGCTAGGACTTAGCCCCATCCCTAAGCCTTGGTCACAACCCAAAAAAAATATGGCAAGCAGATTGTGGGCAGAGTTGGAGGGGGGGCTAGCCTCTAGCGGCCCAGAGCTAAGCCATATGCCACCCATATAACCACAAGCATGGAGCAGAGGGGGCCAGCCCCAGGTCACATAGACCCTCACATGACCAGCACCTCCGACAGTTGGCACGCACGCATTTTTTGGTACCAAGCCCATTCATATGCACCACCAATGATCCTAGGTGCCAAGACAATTGGGGGCCCAGCCGGCTAGGGTTGGTGGTTAGCCCCAACCCCTGGGCAAGGGGCCCCCATAAGACCGCGTTTTTCGAAAAGTTGGGATTAATGGATAGTTTAATTGTCTGACAATTTCACCCATCGAGTAGGATTGTAGGCCAGGTTTCTGAGCTGATTCCAGGTTTGGGGCATCAAGCCAGGTTTAGGTCGAATTGTAGGATGGTTAACGTAGATGTTGATGAGAGAGCTTGAAAGGTCATAACTTTTTGACTTTTTATCCAAATTGAGCTTAGAACTAGGATGCTTAGGAGTTTTTTGATGTTCTGAATATATTGGTAATATATATTCTCTGATTTGAGCACATCTATAAGGTATTTGTGCAGGTTTGAGACTAAAGTTCTATGAATCAGTCAGGGTTCGTAAGTAGTTCTGCAACGTTTTTGGATATGGAGAAGACCTTATAGGGGTATTCTCATTTCCATAAGGCTACTACAACACTTGTAACCAATTGTGTACAACTCAGGTTCGAATTCTCTTATCATGAAGTTCTGATTATATGTTTCAATGTGGAATTGAAGCATTCACATGATATTTTTAACTCATTTCAGTTCAAGTATGTCATCTTTGAATGAGAAGTTTTGAGTTGTTGTTGTTGTGAGAGTTATTTGTAAGATAGCATTACCTTGTAGGGGTAATAGCCACTTATTTACCTGCAACAAATGTTTATGTACTTGATTGATATTGGATATATGAATGGTCTAGTCACGTTGATAGGCCCGAAGATGTAGCCCAAGACGGGTGAACTCTGTCAACGAAACTTTCCCTTGCTCTTCTATATGCCTTCATGGATTATGTGTGTTATGTTCATTATGTTCAGTTACATATGAAAACTAAATTCGTGTTTGAAGATACATTGAATAAATTTGTTGTTTCAAGACCCATTTTTAATCTTGAAAAGCATTGACACAGTCCTAAGTTTCATTTTATTTGATTTTGGAAAAGAGGAAGAAATCACCTAATCCAATTTCAGGTTAGTTTGGTATCAAAGCACCAGTTGACCAAGTTACAAGACGGGCAAAAAAACAAATCTCTAAGAGCTAGAGGAGAAAATTTTGGCTCTTCGAATGGAGAACATAGAATTGATAAGGATGTTGGACATAGTTGAAGAGGAGAAGAGACACATGTGTTTTGTATTGCAGCAAATTCTTGATGAGAAAGCTGTAGAAAACTCTGCTCCTACACTAGCAAGGGAAACCTCTAGAATGAGGCCAGTGTGTGGTCATGGTTCAAATAGTGATTTTGGACCATATGTGGAAGATGTTGCATGTGTTTTTTGAAAACATATTTGAGAATCATGGCATATGCCAATGGACAAGAGTGGGAGGATAGAGTCATCCACAAGTTGGTCATCATCATCATCATCAAAAGATGACAAGATGAATGACAAATTTAAAGAGGTAATTAGTATCTCAAATCCCACTCCTTCTGTTTTCATGCATAACAACTCTTTCACAACATTCGAGCAACATACCAAGGGAATATGTATGAATTTTCTCTCCAAGATGGTATATGAAGGTGGGGGTCTTGGAAAAAATGGTCAAGGTATTACCAATCCAATTATGGTTGAGGAAAGATTGAGGTACCATGGATTGGGATATAGCCGAAAGGAATTTGGAGAATGCTCCAAACAACTTGAGGTACATCAAAAATTTGAGCATGAGATGTAACCACCTTGTGACAACCATCGAAGCTGCAACTCTAGAGATAGGTATAATTCTCAAAAGTGTTTTCTAATGCATGGAAATTTTGAATACTTGTGGAATCAATACCCTTGTACATTTTTTTATGCTTTTGACAATTACGTGGTTGTATGTGAGAAACGTATGATAATGGTTAAATGAATGAACCAAATTTTGGGCATCAAGCATACTGAATTTATTTTGCTTGAGCAAACTTCTATGTCAGCAACCAAGAAGAAGTTTGTTTATTCTCATTGAAAAGTGCATGGACATACACTGAACGATGTTGGAAGTTGCATCTGGAACTTCATTCAAAGAAAGGTAAAGAGATTATGTTGCATAATGCAAGGAAAATAAATGGTGGCAAAGAGGACTCTCCACAATCATAGGCGACCTTCAAGACAAGAAGATGCAAGAAAAGAACCCATGAGCCTAGGAGAGGCAATGTTTGGATACAGTGATTGTAAAGTTCTTTTGAATAATTTTGTAAATACTCGTTATCATTACATGTTTAGGTACTTTTGTAAAGTGAACATTATTATCACTATGTTCAACAAGTAGATGTTCTCATTGATGTATTTATTGAATTGCTATAAGTCCACATGTTCAAGGAATTTTGTGAATGTACAGGATTGTCGTTCAAAGTTGTCTACAAATTCAAGTCATATGTTCATTGATACAAGTATTCAATTTGGAACTTATGGGAATTGAATATTTGTTTTTAAGATTGTATAAGATGATTGAGTATTGTAGGAAAGGTCAATGATATCATGGCAATATTTTGTAGGAGTGTACTTTTCACGTAAAAGCTCAACTTGAAGATGTTAAAGAAAATTTATTTTGTTTATGATTTCCAAGATGGAGTCAAGTTTGTCTTCAACTATTTAAACTTCAATATGAAGTGTTTTTGGAATTGTGCAAAAGTGAGATTAAAGAGAATGTTTAGATTCCACTCATTAGTATTTTGTGACTGCAACAACGATAAGAATGTTGGCTCAATTCTTAACAGGACAACAAGTCTTCATGACGATGATAAGTGAAGTGCCTTAGTTGGGGCTTAAAGGGAACCAATTGAAAATTTGTAGTTTGGATTGAATTTTTGGATATTTTTGAGTTCCAACCTATTTATACTAACTAAAATTTGGAGCCCAAAAGTTCTTGGTGACAGTATCAAATTTTGGTAGATGGCCGAAGCAACCCACGGGATTTGAACACCAGACCTTCCACCGAGAAGCAAGACCAACTACCTTTGTGCCATCGCACATGTTACTTAACAAAGTATGGGCACGGGTTTCATTTAAAAGAGAGGGAAATACATATTGGAGTTAGGGTCAAGGTTAAGCCCCAACCTTGGTCCCCATGCCTTTAGACCCAAGGGGTAGGATTGTGGGCTATGCCTTAGCCCCAACCCCAAGCCTTGGTCACATCCCACACAAAATATGGCAAGTGGACTGCAGGCGAAGTTGGAAGGGGATCCAGTCCCAGGCCATATGTGACCCATATAACCACAAGTAGGGAGCGGAAGGGGCCAACCCTAAGAGCTCAACATTGGGGGCCAAACCCAAGTAACATAGACCCTCACATGACCAATACCTCTGATAGTTGTCATGCACGCAGTTTTCAGCACCAAGCCTAGTCATATGCGCCACCAATGCACCTAGGTGCCAAGACAGTTGGGGGCCCAACCAGTAGGGGTGAGCGGTTAGCCCCAACCCCTAGGCAAGGTGGCCCCCATATGACCCAATTTTTAGGAAAGTGGGGGTTAATGGACAGTCTAACTATCCAACAATTTTTCATGTAGGGTGAGACTGTAGACAAATTTTATGCACTCGTTCTGGGTTTGGGGTGCTCAAGCCATGTTTATGTCAAATTGTAGGATTGTTAACATAGAAGTTCATTAGAGAGCTTGAAAGCTCATACTTTTTGGATTTTTTTATCTGAATTGAGCTCATAAAGAGGCTACTTAGGGGTTTTTGGATGTTTTGAATCCATTGGTAACCTCTATTCTCTTATTTGAGCACATCTACAAAGTATTTTTGTAGGTTTGAGACTAAAGGTGTATGGATCAGTCACGGTTTGGAAGCAGTTCTGGGAAGTTTTTAAGCATGCAGAAGACCTTGTAGGGGTATTTTCACTTCCAAAAGGCTATTACAATAGCTGTAACCAATAGGGTACATACCATGTTCAAATTTTCTTATCATGAAGTTTTGATTATATGTTTAAATGCAGAATTGAAGAATGCACATGATGTTTTTAACTCATTTCAGTTGAAGTATGTCATCTTTGAAGGAGATTTTTTGAATTGTTGTTGTTGTGAGAGTTATTTGTAGGAGAAAATTACCTTGTAGGGCTAATAACCACTTATTTACCTGCAACAAATGTTTATGTACTTCATTGATATTGAATATATGAGTGGTTTAGTCATGTTGACAAGCCCGAAGATGTAGCCCAGGAGAGGTGAACTCCATCAACAATCCTTTATATTGTTCTTCTGTGTGATTTCATGGATTATGTGTGTTATCTTCATTATGTTCAATTACATATGAAAAATAAATTCATGTTTGAAGAGACATTGAATAAACTTGTTGTTTCAAGACCCATTTTTAGTCTTTCAAAGTGTTAACATCGTCCTAAGTTTTATTTTATTTGATTTTGGAAAAGAGGAAGAAATCACCTAATCCAATTTTAGATAACTCATATTGGATGGACGAGCATGATATGTGCATATTAGTAGACATTTCCGCTTGGAACAAAAATGGTATATGGATAGGCTGACAATGTCAAAAAATTTCACCCTATCTTGAATAACATTAGAACGCACTGATCAAGTCTCTGAAAGGATATGCTCTAGTAGAAACAAATCAGTTGGATTTTAGAATATGGATGGGAGGGAAGAAATCCAAGTACACGGTAAAAGAGGGATACGACATAGTAGTCCAAAAACCCCCACATCCCCCTGCTTCGAACATATGGGGAAAAATATGTAACAAAGATGGTATTCCTAAAATAAACCTTTTTTGTTGGGAGGTTGTCCATGAAAAAATATTGAGTGCTAAGAATTTTAAAAAAGGAATGATTCATGGTCCCTCATAATATGTTCTCCATGGAACTACTAAGGAAAACATTGAACATGTTTTCAGTAATTCTCCTTCTCCTTGGAAGTTTGGAACTTAGCTTTAGAGCCAATTTGTAAAATGAAAAACATATTGGAGGATTTGGAAGTGATATTTGAATCATGGAAATATCATCTCAATACTTAGAGCAAGATTGACTTTGTTCTGGTAAGATGTTGGGTTTCTCTTCCTAAATATTAATGCTAGTCCTTTTTTTGTCTTGTGACCAAGCCATCTTCAAAGATGTTAAGGCCAATTTTGTCTATACCACTTCTAAGGTAGTAAATATTCTCTTTGAAACCATTTCATCAAGTGGGTTTGACCCATCTGATTTGGACAACTTATCCCTAGTTGAAAAAGCTTGGCTTCAAATTAAAAATCCATCCAATCATGTTGCTAGCTTTAGAATTCACTCCTCCAACCCATCATGTATTCTCATATTAGACAAGGATCAATTCAAGGAGTGGAGAATAAACATGGGTCATCATTCTCTTTTCTTTGATGGCACCTCGAAAGGAAATCCGAGGGAGGGAGTGGGAGGAGTCATATTTTGGCTCAATGAAGAAATTGAGAAAAAAACTGCTTGGGGATTTGTAGAGCAACCAACAATCAAGCAGAAGCCTTAGCCCTTTGGAAATATTGGAGGTTTCCATTGCTAGGAATATCCACCATCTTTTAGTTTATGTAAAATCTACGATAATAATTCATAAAATTCTAAAATGCAAAGATATAAGAGAAATTTTAAGGTCTAAAATGAGCCTCAAAACAAAAATCTACAACCAAAATCAACTTCATAGGAACCAATAAGGTTGAAGATGATTATTTCAACCATGGGGGGTGATTCACCATTTTTGGAGTAAAAAAGTAAAAAGATTATTAAAAAAATCTACTTTTCCAACTCGTATTTTCAACTTATTGCCCTACGATTTTACTCAAACTTCGAGTGAGAGAACTTGTTGGATGTAGAATTTAATTCCTCATCCAAGGAACCCATGATGCATATGTTTGATGGACCTTGTTTCATAAAAAGTGAGAAATACATGAAAAATGTTATTGCAATCACATTTTTTCATGTATTTCACATATTTTTGTGTAGTAGGGTCCATCAAAAGTATGCAACATGGGTACTCCTTGGATGAAGAATTAAATTATGCATCCAATGAGTTCTCCTGCTTGAAATTTTAGAAAAAAAGTAGAGAGATAAGTTGAAAATGTAGTTTTTTTCTTTTTTCATCTAAAATTTGATGATGTAATCTAATATTATTTTATCATTTCCACTATTATTTTATAATATTCCTTAGTAGGCCCATTTTAGACCTTAAAATTTCTCTAATGTGTGTCTGATCAAGACCTTCCCTCTATATTCCTAAGAATTTGTTTCCAACTTCATACATTTGATAGTATAGAATTTTTCCATATAAAAAGGAAACATAACCAAGAGGTGGATGCCCTTGCCAACTAAGGAGCATTGCTTGAATAGGGATTGATCAACATAGATCAAGGAGTCCCATGTAGGTTTTAACCGCGAATATAAATTACCTGCATATGAATTCTATGAACAGAAAATAAACAATGCGAGAGCATAACACATAAAACACATACACAGAGATTTTCCCCTGGATCCCAAAACTGGGAGTACCAGATTGATTTTTCATTATTTTATTTTCAGTGTTACAATGCATATATACATGCCAATGCATCCAATACCATGGACTGAAAACCATCGCACCCAAAACCATGTTTGAAAACCATGCACAAAACCATAGGTAGGTTCGCCACACTTAATATAGGGTCGAATTTTTTTTTCCCTACGGTGCTATCCCAGACCCCATAGAGGGGGGCTACTCGCCCCACTCAAACCCCCTATGAACCCACCACTATGCAATTGGTGCAACGAAGGGGGGGCTTCACCCCCCCTCTAACCCCCCGATTAACTAGGTGTGTTAGTTGCGGAAAGAATATAACACAACCCAACATTCTCCCACTTGTTGCTTTCTTTCCACATGGGGCTACAGGAGAGTATAGTCATTTATCTAGCCCTGTAAGCCCCATTGTTTCTCTACACCAAGAGAAATTCTCAGAGCTCACCGATTTTGTTAATGCATTTGTAGTATTCTTCAAAGTGTCCACCTTTACCAGCAACACCTTTTTGTCTTCTATCATATCCCTCACAAAGTGATATTGAACATCAATGTGCTTTGTCTTTGAACGATAAGTAGGGTTCTTTGCCAAGAAAATTGCACTTTGGCTGTCATAGTATATCCGTATAGATCCCTATACTAACCCCATACTTGAACACAATCTCTGCAACCAAACTGCTTCCTTGCTTGCATGAGTGGCTGTCATGTATTCTGCCTCTATAGTTGATAGTGCCACTATAGATTGTTTCTTACTCATCCAATTGACTGCACCTCCAAATAGGTTAAACACATACCCACTTGTAGATCTTATCTGATCCAGATCTCCATCCCAGTCCGCATCAACAAAGCCATGAATATCCTAAACTCTGTCTAATCCTGGTCTTCCTTGGTAGCACAAACCATAATCCCTAATGTCACGTAAATACCTGAAAACTTGCTTCACTACTATCCAATGCTCCTTCCTTGGTTTTGACATAAACCTACTCAACACTCCCACTGCATGTGCAATGTCTGGTCTAATACATACCATCACATACATCAGGCTACTGACTGCACTTGCATATGGAACATGGGACATGTCCTCTTCCTCTTCTTTTTCTTGGGACACTGTTTAGAAAATAACTTTACACCTATGGGAATAGGAACCTTCACTGGTTTACTACCCTGCATAATAAACCTCTGCAATCTTGTCTTGACATACTTCCTCTGGTTTAACCAAAGCTTTCGTTTTTTGGGAAATCTGGGGGCAACATGGGTCCATGGACCGATGTTGCGCTTCCCAAAGTGGTAGTTCTCAGATAGATCTTTCTAACGAGCTATCATACGCATCAAACGGAGATCGTATGCCAAAGTTACAACCCCGGGAAATTGATGTACCAATTTACCCAAAATGGGGCCCACAATTTGGCGTTTCATCTTCTTGGGTTAGGTTTTGGAATGTGAAGGGTTTTCCATTGTTTCTCAACAATAAATAGGCCTTCGAGCCTCATTGTAACAAAGTTTGGGGAATAGTTCAGAGGCATGTATATGCCACATCTCTTCTCAGAGATAAGCTACCATCACCCTAGCTGGTTTAATTCCATTTCTAGATGTAAGCATATTTCGGTATTTTCCATTAATGAAATGAAGTATTATTTCCACTGCATCTTTGTGTATATGGTTATCTCTGTATTTTGTTGCGTTCTTGTTTCAATACGGATTAGTGGTATCAGAGCGGTATGCTTTTTCTCTATTTTTCTTTGCATGTCCCCAACGAGGTCGGGATATAAGGAGTTAGGGCTTGAACTAATTGAGCCTTTGCAAGACCATCCTCACAAATCCCGATGGCCTCCCATGGCGGATGAGAAGAAAGATGAGGGGGCAGGAGATCCTATCAAAATCTTGCTCAAAGAAGCCCTCGAGTGACAAAGGAACGCGATGATGGATAGCTTTTCATAGATCCTTCAGCGGCTACCCAGAGGTGATGCATCGGCTTCCAACAGCTACTCTGGAAACGCCACGCCCTTTAAGGTACAAGTTAATTTTGAAATCTCCATATTCGAGGGTCAGATAAACGTAGATGCGGTAGATAAATGGTTAAATCTGCTAGAATGTTATTTTTCTATTCATGAATTTTCAAGTTTGGAAAAGATTGTTTTCGCTCTTCTCAAAGCAGCCCCCCTTCGTCAAGGACTGGTGGGAAACCTACTTCGAGCAGAGGGATGAAAGCATAGGTTCACTATTTTCAGCCACACCCACTTGGGATTCATTCTGAGATGCCATCAAGGAGCAGTACTACCCTGTCAAAAGCTATGAGGACAAATACATCAAATGGACCACACTGCGGCAGGGACGAAACCAAGATGTGCCGGAGTTCACAAACATTTTTCATACCCTTCGTACACAGTTGGGTTTCAAAGATTCTAAGCTGCATCTGGTACTCAAATACCACAGCTGCCTACACAGATACATCCAGGAAGAGATGGAGTTCTTGAACATCTCCTCACTCGGCATAGCATGCCGATACGCTCTCAAAATCAAGCAAAAGTTCAAACAGAAGAAGCGAGACTTTGGATCTGCAAATCCGAAGCCCAAAGGACAAAGCCAAGGTGGGGTGACCCATGACAACCCCTCGAAGCCACAAGAAAAGGAAAACACAATAAAGCCAAAGAAGGACACAGGAAAGAGGTGTGAGTTCCACAAGAGTCCCACTCATAACACAAGTGAGTGTCGGACCAAGCAGTCGCTAGTGGCCGAGTTGAAGGATTCCGAATCAGATACATGTTCTGACCTTGAGCCAGAACCTGACAAGGGGAATGGAAAAGGGAAGAAGATCATTGATGCAGATCCCAGCGCCACTGTTGCCACTACCAAGATCCAGAAGAATGAGCCCGAAGAGCTAGAGGAGG
>APFE031023288.1:32709-100478 GCA_000404065.3 Pinus taeda | reverse complement strand
CATGACTCGGGCAACGAGCACAATAAAGTAATAGATTTATCCTCGGATGGAATTTTTACTTCTATACTTTGTAATTGCACAAGAAGAGTATTAAAAGAATTTAAATGATCAGCAATTGATGTACCTTCCTTCATTTGCAAACCGTACAACTGTCGCTTCAGGAGAATCCTATTGGTTAAGGATTTGGTCATGTACAGTTTCTCCAGTTTCGTCCACAAACTAACAGCTATTGTCTCCGACACAATATTAAACAGGACATCATCAGCTAGACACAATCGAATAGCACTAATCGCTCTTTCATACATCTCGGCCCACTCACTATCTGTGATGTTGTAAGGTTGTTTGGCCTTGCCCAACAATGCCTTTGCCACGCCATGTTGGACAAGCAAGTCATGCATCTTCACCTTCAAGATCTCAAAATTATTCTTGCCATTAAATTTCTCAATTTCAAATCGGGCACTTTGAGTTTTCGCCATTTGTATCAACAAAAAACACAATAATCTCCAATATCCAACTTTAAATACCAGCAATAAAAAAAAACTGCCTATCTTCTTAGAGCTCACCAATCTTGTTGCAAATCTACAGTTTGGATCTGCATCATCGCACTCTCAACATGTGTTTTCAATGTTGGAGCAATACATTCAAAAACATATTACGCTCACAATCAAATACTCATAAAACAAACGCTCATTGTTTTTACCAAAGATAGAGCAAAATTGGGATTGGTAGTGGAGTCACAATTTAAAAAAAAAACTCAGCGCAGGTCCAATAGCAGCAATTAATGATATAGCATAATTTGGATTGGTAGTGGAGTCACGGTTTTTTAAAAAAAAAACTCAGCAATCCACTCACACTATGAGCACTCTACTTGCTTGCGAAATGCTTTGGATTTCAGGTACGACTGACCAGCATTACCGCTGCGGGGATCCAACGAGCATCTTAAACTTATGTATAGTGTGGCATGAAATGAGCACGTTCAGTAGCGTGTGACCTCTATTCTTCCATATACACATACATAATTAACCATACGTCACGGAAGAAATGAGTAGCAATCAACCTTCATACAATGAATTTAGAAGGTGTTATCCAGAGGGATTTTACCTAACAGTCGACTCTTGTGAGGAATTGGATTTGAGTAACATCGTTGGTTTCGGAAACCCACAGAGGAGAGCGAATAAACCCGAAATGGCGTTGTCGACATTCTTTGCGTGGAGCGAGGTCACTCGAAAAAAATAAAATCCACAATGACTCCCTTTCATTATTCTGACTGGAACAAGAGACAATTCATATTTTCTAATTCAACTTTTCATTAAATCGATAAGGTTTTGGTCGTGCCGTCAAAGTCAAACGTCTTTGTTTCCAACCAAATTGCAACGCATTTCTGCAAGATATTTCAGCACAATCTACCTGCGGGTTTAAAAGATTGAGACAGCGTGCACCTGATTCAAGCTTTGAAGAATCGGCGGATGATGTCAACCGACTCCTCTGTCAACGCAGTTTACCATCGTACCAGGCAGCGCCAATAACCAAACCTTCCAGCGCCTCAATTTCAAGCCTCCACGCAAAAAAATAATGTTTTGTGCCACGGTTCACAGCGCTCCTCCTCCAATACGCAGTCATCCTCATGCACTAGCGATGAACAGGCAACAATTATCAACACACTAGCACCTCCACTGATCCAGGTGGATATTGGTGGCCACCTGCCAAGTCCACCTGGACCCCCACCATTATCTTTCTCAGCATTTTCAGTTCCTTAATTGTAGCACAACTTACTATTTTTAGCAGTTTTTCGGGTCCTGAACTTCCGGAGCCGTTTTGAGGCCCTAAACGACGTTTTTTGGGGAATCCGGGGGCAACATGGGTCCATGCAATGGACCAATGTTTCCCATTCCAACAATGATAGTGCTCGAATAGATCTTTCTAATGAGCTATTGTACGCGTCAAACGGAGATCATATGCTAAAGTTACGACCCCGGGAAGTTGATGTACCAACTTACCCCCAAACGGGGCCCACAGTTTGGCGTTTCATCTCCTAGGGTTAGGTTTTGGAATGTTAAGGGTTTTTCATTTGTTTCTCAACAATAAATAGGCCTTCGAGCCTCATTGTAACACAGTTCAGAGGCATGTAGCCATCACATCTCTTCTCAGAGATAAGCTACCATCGCCCTAGCTAGTTTATTTCCATTTCTGATTGTAAGCATGTTTCAATATTTTTCATTAGTGAAATGAAGTATTATTTCCGCTGCATCTTTGTGTATATGGTTATCTCTGTAATTTGTTGCATTCTTGTTTAAATCCGGATCAACTAGTTTCCTTCCAGCCGGCAACTCCACCAGATCCCAAGCCTCATTTTTGTGCAAAGACGCCATTTCATCAACCATGGCCTCTTTCCAGAGTTTTCCATCCTCTAAATCTACTGCTTCCTTCACAGTTCTTGGACCTCATTAGTAATAGATAAAGCAAAATTTGAACCGAAAGCAGATGGATTATACTTTTCTGGCTTCCCTCTTTCTTGAACTGATCATCTCACACCCGCAGTTTTTGGCTCTTCATCTTCTGATTCCTCTTCAGCTATAGAGTTTGATTCTTCCTCCTTAAGCTAAAACTCTATCTTTGCAAGTTCCTTTGGTTGGAATTTATGTTTAATAACATTTTTCACCTCTCTAAACACCACATCTCGGTTGTACACAACCTTCCTTGTTACTGGGTTCCAAAGCTTATAACCCTTCAAACCATCCTTATACCCAATAAAGATGCACTTTTCAGTTTTACTATCCAACTTTGTTCTTTTCTCCTTTGGAACATGTACATATGCATCACATCTAAATACCCTCAGATGTGAAAGAGAGGGCTTCTTACCAATCCATACCTCTTGTGGAGTCTTATCCTCCAACATTGATGAAGGTGATTTGTTGACCAGGTAACATGTTGTCTCCACTTCCTCTGCCCAGAATTCCTGTCCTGACCTAGCAACACTAAGCATGCTTCTTACCCTTTCCATCAACGTCTTGTTCATTGTTTCTGCAACTCCATTTTTCTCAGATGTGTATTGTGTTATACCACACATCTTACAGAATTCTTCAAATTCCTTTCTACAAAACTCTCCGTTGTTATCTGTCCTAAGCACCTTTATCTTCTTCTTCTTCTTTTTTTTCCACCAGAGCTTTAAATTATTTAAACCTGTTAAAGACTTTAGATTTATTTTTGAGGAAATATATCCATTTATTCCTTGAGAAGTCAGCTGTAAATGATACATAGTACACATACTTACCTAGTGATGGAACCTTCACAGATCCAAACACATCACTGTGCACAAGTTCTAATATTTATTTCGCCCTCTTACCACCAGAGGGGAAACTCACCCGATTCTGCTTCCCATATACACAATTTTCACAGAAATCAAAATCTAGGGAGATATTAGTCGTACCTTCTACCATACCTTTACCATGAAGTATTCTAAGGCCCTTATCTCCAATATGTCCAAACCTTTGATTCCATAGAATGGTCTTTTCCCCAAAGACCACTAGATTTTTTGCTCCACTTTCAAGAACCACAGAATTGTTACACTGATAAATAACAGTGCTACCTTGTATCTTGTATGGAGTTCCAATCTGAACTCCCTGCATCAATACCAGTGCTCCCCGAACCATATTGCAGGTATCTTTATCTAACACTATGTTTACACCTGCATCATCCTTTTTGCTTACAAAAATTAGATTTCTAGCCAATGCAGGAATGTGCAGAACACCCGGAAGTGTTCTAACCCTTCCACCTTACAACTTCAACTTTACTTTTATGTGACCAACGATTATCCTTCCTATCATCCCCTAAGAAGAAATCACCACCATCATATTTCTCATACTCACAGAATCACTCTCTATGGGGAGTGAAGTGAAAGGATGCACCTGAGTCAATGAACCATGCCTCATGATCTACATGTGTACTTGAAAAAGCCAAGCACACATCCCCACCTTCATATGAAGTGGTTTTCGCCTCTGCAGAAGGAGCATCATCAGATCCCTTTCCTTTGTCAGGAGATTTAGATTTACAGTCCCTTTTGTAGTGCCCTTCCTTTCAGCATTTCCAGCACACCACCTTTACATGTTTTCCTGGAGATTTAGATCTCCCACTCGATGACTTTTTTTTTTGTTCTAGGACCGTCCTTGTATAGACAAGGCATCGCCATTCTAGCTCTCCATATTTTTCTGTCTCATCTCCTCCATTACAAAAGGATGAGACTATCTCGTCAAACTGCAAGGCAGTTGCATTGTTACCTATTGCAATAACCAGACTATTCCACAAATCTGGTAGAGAACAAAACAAACTGATGCACTTATCTTAGTTTGAAATTTTAATATCAACAGACAATAACTAACTTACCACAGTATTAAATGCATTCAGATGCTCTGTCACTGAGTCTCCATCTTTCATCCTTAGGTTATATAGATTTTTCCATAGGAACAGTTTAATCACCAGAGACCTAGATTGGTACAAAGTCCCTAACTTGTCCCACAAAGCCTTCATCATAGCTTCCCCTAATACGTTCAGCAACATTGAATCCGAGACACACAATCATATTGTGCACTTTGCCTTTCGATCCAACTTCTTCCATTCTTCATTCGACATTTTTGTTGGTTTAGTACCTAGATCTACCACAATCCACTAATCTTTATCCACCAGTAGATCCTCCATCTTGAGTTTCCATAACTCAAAACTCTGATCATTAAATTTCTTGATCTATATCTTTCCACTGCTCGCCATCTTGTTTCACCACCAGAATCAATCCCGCATATCTCCTATTGAAGAGGGTCTACCACAAGCCTGAGTGAAACTCCTTAGCAACAAAGGCGTCCCCTTGAAGCCAAAACAACTCTGATACCAAATGTAGGTTTTGACCCCGTATAGAAATTACCTGCATACAAATTCTAAGAACATAAAATAAACAATGTGAGAGCATAACAAAAAAAACACATATACGCAGGGATTTTCCCTTGGAGCTCAAAACTGGGACTACCATAATGATTTTTCATTATTTTCTTTTCAATGTTACAATACATATATATACATGCCAAAGCATCCAATACCATGGACCGAAAACCATCACACCCAAAACCATGTGTGAAAACCATGCACAAAACCATAGGTAGGTTTGCCCCACCTAATATAGGGTCCAAAAAAGAATTCCCCATGGCTCTGCCCTGGACCCCATAGAGGTAGGCTACCCGCCCCCTTCAAACCCCCTATGATCCCCCTACTGCACAATTGGTGCAACAAAGGGGGGGCTTCGCCCCTCCTCTAACCCCCCAGTTAACTAGGTGGGCTAGTCGTGGAAAGAATATAACACAACCCAACATCCTATACACTTACGATATCCCATAATAAATTGAGTGAAAGCCCGTTGGTACATCACATCCCAATTTAATGATATAAGGACAAAGAGGAGTTTGAAATCAAGGATTTTTAGGAGATTAAATGTAGTTGTTACTCATTTCTCATGGAAGGCATATATTTGGAAGCCTTCTCTTATTCCAAATTCTAGAAGAGGATCCTCCAGCTGGGAGTTAAAGGATAGAAGATCCAAATCCCCACACAAATGGGAAATTATTCCCACTACATTAATTCATTATGCTATGAAGAAGCTTTTTGATGATTTCATAACTTAGAGTTAGAAATTTCACTTGCACCGAGAGTTTAAACAAATAAAACCTAAAGTTAAAAATCATAGATTTTCCCAGGCTCTGAATTGTTACACAACACAATATGACTTTGGGGCCCCAATAACTGGAGCGAATTATGCATTTTCATAGGTAATATGAGGAATTACCTAATGGCCCATGGTGCAGATAGTTGAGCTGGAATATTGAATGGTTATGAAAATCTAGATGTATTGGTTGACAAAGAAGACATGCTCAAGTTTTCTTACAATGCTAAAGAAATTAATGCAAGCCTAAATGGATTGTATGAATCTGAATTTGTTAAAGTTGTGCACTATAGCACATCCAAAGAAGTGTGAAACAAGTTGAAGAATAACTATGAAGGTGAAAACAAGCTAAAGAAATAAAAACTCCAAGCCTATAGAATAAAACTTGAATCATCAAATATGAATGAGGATGAGGATATAGCAAAATTTTTTCCTTCATTTGGATGAAATTGTGAGCACCATGAGAGGTATTAATGAAATTATGAAGAAATTCGTAGTAACTCAAAAGATGTTGAGAACTCTTCATACCAGATTCAATGCCAAAGTATCAACCATTGAGGAGATGCAAGATATCAACACATTAACAATGGATCAACTATATGGAACACTAACTTCCTATAAAATGAGAACCACAAAAGGAAAATCTACATCAAGGGAAGGAACCTTCAAAAATGATAAGAAGATCGAAGAAGATCAAGAAGACTCAAGCTATGGATATGATGAAGAAGAATCCAAATTTATCAGATGATTGAAGAGAGTGACCAACAAATACAAAGGTAAGTTGCATTTCAAATTTTTAATTGTGGAAAAATAGGTAACTATGCATCTAAATTCCCATATAGAAATGAAGGTAATGAACATGAAAATAAGGAAAATATTAAGTATACAAGAGTTAAGAAGGAGAAAAGCTTCGATAATAAAATATTCTATACCCAAGAGGGCATCATCTCCTTAGAGGATGATATAAACAATCTTCTAATGAAGAAGGGATTAATGACTACATGCTCATCGCTATAGAAGCCCAAGATGAAAAACAAGATGAAAATGAGATAGGTGAAGAAGAGGAAGTAGAAGATTTGGAAGGTGAATTAATCAGTTCCTTGGAGGAAATCAATACAATTAGAAAAAATAATACGAAGCAAAAAAAGATATTTATTCAGTATTGAAAAGAATAACACAAATATAAATATTCATCACTTCTTCTAAAGGAATAGTTGGAGGAAATAAAGAATATTAATGACACTATGTTACAACAACTAAAAGAGAAGGAGGAATGTGAAAAAATAGAGCAAGAGATAGTCTCCCTTAGAAAGGAACCAAAGAAAACCACGATACAATTAAACCAGAACTTAAAGTATATTAAGGGATCTGAAAAATTAGATGAAATTATTAGATTTTAGAGATCTCCCCTCATCAATACTAGTTTGGGCTATCAAGAAGAGACAAAGACAAAGAAAATTTAAGACAAATAACCAATCAACTTCATTGAAGCACCTAAAGGACATAACAATAATGATAACAATCAACAACAAGTGAATGAAAAAAAGGCAGTTAAAGATAATGATGGTCAAATTCAGCAACATCAAAGAGAATAAAATAGTAGCAATTCAATAAGGGACAGTAATAAGACTCAGTAGTAGTGTGGGAGATAAAATTATAACAATTCAAATAGTCAAAAAGATCAAGTGAGAAATCAATAGAAGTCTTATATCTATCAAGTATAAAGTCATCAAAGAATCAAAATACCATATACTCAAAGGAAAATTACACCCAGGTACCAAAATATCTTCTACGGTTACTATTATTATTGTACAAATTTTGGTATATGGATGTAAATTGTAGAGCTTATCTCATAAATAATAAGTCTATCAACAATAAAAGAAATTAATCATTTCAATCTACAAGAAATAAAGATAACATATTTATAAATCCAAAAAGGAATGATCCCAAAATAACAATCCTTGTGTTCCTTTATTTGATTATATGGAATGTTATAGTCGTCATGAATATGGATATAAAGTGGAAAATTGTAGGATTGCAAAATCAGATAAGCTCCTCAAAACAAGAAACACAAGAAGAACCTAAGACATGGATGAAGAAAAAAGGCATAAAGAAAATAATAATACGATATTGTCTTATAGGCCCAAAATGAAGGAAGACATTGATATTTGGACATGAATTCTCCAAACATAATACTAGTTATAAGAGTAAATTATTATCACTAATGAAGATAAGGCAACCAATGTTATTGTTTGTAATGATTCTCTAGGAAAAATCAAGGGCAAAGACATAGTTAACTTGGAAAATGAAAGAGGAAAGGTTAAGAATATTCTTTTTGTAAATGGAATCAAACACAATCTATGAAGTGTGAGTCAGATGTGTGATGAAATTGGTGAAGGTTTTGATGAAAACAAGGGATGCCTATGGGTGGATGAAATTGGAAGGTGGTTGTTGGCTATGATATTTCTTTCTACTTCTGAAGCACCTACTCTGCATCAAACATGTGTAATTTCCAAAAAGTCATGTAAACAAGAAGAATTCTCATAAGCTAGAAAAGCATAATTTAATGAACTAACTATCTACCTTATGCATGAGGAAATTGCTGAATAAATTGGAATCATATTACCAAAACAGAAAATTACATCAAAGTCTTCCACAAGTCTGGAGCTCAAAAATAACTAGAGTTTTTACAACAAAAATTTGAATCCTAATGAGGCTCTAGGCCTCTCTACTTATACAACTGAAGTCCCCAACCAATTCCTTAAATTTAGAGAGGTTCGGCTCCCAAACTCAAGATGAACTAACTCTTCATCTATCACTTGCTCCACTACCTTTTGATCTTCATGACTTGGTTGCTTGCACTCCAAGCTGGTGTTATTAATGGAGGAATATTCGAATGGGGGAGGAGTAACTGAGGATGATTTACCTCCTACAATCTCTATCCCTTGTCCCATTCGAGTTTCAAACCTTAGTCTTGCCAAAATTCCTTGATTTTCTCTTCCAAACATGCATTCAATGCATATTAGTTCACTTGGCATAATATCTCACTTTAACTCATCTCATTAAACAAAATATAATAAAAACATGTAATAAGTTGTGAGAAGAGTTGGTTTGACTAAGCTAGGAGGTGAATTAAGGCCCATATAATTACCTAATGATGAGGCTCATCAATTGGACCCCTACTAGCCATGACAGACATTTCGTCAAACATATCATGAATATGTAATCTATAGGTATAATTAACAGACTTGAGCATAGGGGTCTCATACTTTGCTGAGAATCGCTAAGAGACATTGATGCCTCAACATATTAACTACCATTTCATCCATCAAGACATAGATACATTGATAATTCATTTACAAGTAAAAACATGATGAGAGCCATATATAGCTATTGTTATAAAACACATATATAATCAACATAATAGCAATAGAAATACCAATGAAATCACAACCATATGATCCACATGGCAGCAAAACTAGCGGAAGGCAACAACCCAGTAGAGGATCAGGGAAAGAGGAAATTGCTGACATAATAAAGAGAGAACAAAGATACAATACAAATGTGTATTCAATGTTCATGCAGGAAGCTTTAATAGCAGAAGAAAAAAGGAAGTAGATGACATGGACAGTGGAGCATAGAAAGAGAGAAAAGAAGAGCTTGCAGGTAGCAGAACTGAGATCACAACAAGAAGAACAACAACTGAAGGAAGGATGGGAGCCGAGAAGGAAATAAAAGGAAAAAAAGTGGAAATTGAAAGAAGAATAAAGGCAAAGCTCAATGACAAAGAAAATAGCACCAATACAGGTTGATGAGTATGAACAACCAGTAACTAAGGAAGAGAGTGAATAGATGAAGGTTCCCTCACCAAATCTAAGCACATGAACCAAGTTTGGTTAGAGGTTGACAGGTACATGGAGAAATTAAGGCAAGAGGCCACTAGGGATGACTTGGTGTTGAGCACACCAAACAAGCAGAAGCATACTAGTGGTCTTGTCATGGTCTACACCATGCTACACATGCTTCAGGATGAGATAGAAACAGGTTCCAAGACCATATACCCATATGCCATGGAGGCAAGAGTGTGATTTCAGCATGACAACATCAAGTCATTTGAGAAAATCATAGTACAATAAAAAGCTTGGCATCAGTACATGACCAACATGCATCAAGTGGATGTTGTTGAGTTGGTCTTTCCCTAAACCTCGAAGTCATATTGTTTTGTCTTGTTAGATTATCTCTAGCCTAACTTATCTTACATGGGTATATGTGGAAAATGTGTATTATTTGTAATATGTTTAAGTGAAATTATAAGTGTCATTAGTGGAATGTGAACAATCACTATGTAATGTAAAGAGTTATTTGTAAATAAGTTGAAGAGTCATGAGGGTAGTCGAAGAGTCACAAAGGGGAATGTCAAGGGTAACCCCACTCTTTGTTATATATAGAACCTCATAAAACATAGACCAAGCTTTTGGGACCCAAGATTTTGGCTAGTCATTTCTTAGAGAAGGCTTGGAGAGTATTGTGACGAGCCTTGGCTTCTCCACAACGTAGAGTGAGTACATCTCTTTGGAGGAGCAAGGGGTGTTTATTGTAATGTTCCATTATTGGGGCCAGTGGTTGTTAATGGTGTATGTATGGATGGAACATTCACTTAAAAATATAACTGAACCAACACATTTTCATGCATATGTTTTTATTGCAGTTCGACTATTTTGGTCACTTTAGCAATGTATGTCGTTTAACTTACGCATTTGTGTATGAACTATTTTGTATACAATTGTATGAATCTTCTTGAAGACGTGTTGTTGTGTTAACCCATCACTTTTCTTTTTGGGCTATTTCACTTCCATCTTGTTATTTCATTTAGCTCATGTGTTCCTTTCAGGCTCCGTATTATTACAGGCTTCTAGGTGACACACGTCCTTTTCCCCTCTGTGTGTTAGAACCCCCATGCATCTCACATGACTCACTGTAAGGTCACATGCTTCTGACAAAATTATCATACTTACCTCTACACACTACCGTGGCCAAGGCACTAATTTACTACCAACTGCTGCGACTACTACTCCAAATGATCTGAGGTCTAGTTGGGACTTCTTACCAGGGATATCCCTGATATGTTGGCGGGTCCAAGACCGTCAACCTTTTTGGTGCTAGAAGGAGGGCTAGATGACAATTTGAGCCCTCAAAGAATGTTTTGAATCTATGCACATAATTCATGACTTACATTATAGTCTCAACTTCAATGTGTTTTTCTCATACACATGATTTTGAAGCGTCAGAGGATGTCAATGATGACTTGTCACAAATAAAGTACAACGGTGAAGGCAGAGAAACCTCATTGAGACAAAGAGTTACCTTCTTAGGATTTTGTGAGAGGAATGAAGTCCCCTCGGACGATGATGCCTGTGGGTTGTTCGCTTACACATTTGAAGGGCATGTTGAGTAATGGTGTCACACATTGCCCGCATCCTCTATTCACTCCTTTGATCACATGATTAGAGAATTAATCTGTGCTTTCTATCATTTTGACTATAAAGCACTCACTAAAAAAACTCTGAAATTACGAAAAACACGTAATGAATCTATTGCACAATTTTGGGACCGGTTCTATAATCTCACTTTTCAAATCCCATAAGATGAAATTTATTGGAAATTTCTCAAGGAAATATTTCAATATCTTCTTGATGTATCTGAAATCCACATGAGGTGGAATTGTTCGAACCCCTCCCAACATACCTCGATGTTAGAGCTTATAAATCTAAGTGTTATACAGTAAAATGACCTCCTCATCAGCTCAGAGGGGAAAGACATGATGATTGAAGCAATGACCAAGTTCACAAGCCTTGTTTCCAAGCTAACGTTGCATATGCACTAGAAACCTGCTTTACAAAGCTTCTCAGCAAGCCTAAGGGTGCCTTAGTGACCTAAGTAACTATAATTGTTACCTTGGGAACAATGTTAGTAAACCCTAATGAGATTCTAAGGGTCAAAGGAGCGGATTGACTAAGAAATATCCCTATATTCTCTCCAAAATTAACTCAGAAAAGCAAGGACATCCAAGTTCAACCTATTTGGGGGATTACTAATCCTAATGGAGTATGTAAATGGGAAAGAGCTCAAAAGAATGGCAACGTCATTGCTTTTACCTAATGAAACTCATGGAGAAACTTGGCAGCCCTAACCTCACATTCTACATAAGCAGAGCTAGGGATATTGTGGAAGAGGTTAGATCATTTGAAAGGATAGCTTACTTGATTGTCAAGCAGAGTGTTAGACTTAAGCATAAGAAGTTGGTAAGAAGGGGGAGAGAAACAAGAGCTAGAGGGGTAAGGGAAGGTTTATGCAACCGATGGTTTTAATCAATCTTTCGACATTAATATAGAACTACAGTTGTACTGCCCACCGTGATGTTGGTACTATAATTCATTTATATGTTTATTCAATATATTTTAGCACGAGTAGCTTAGTTATGTGCAATTATATGTATTTTGTATATTCATGCATTGATTATCAATGTTTTATGTTGTGATTACACTTGTCCTTTCTATGTGCAGAACTTAATCTCGAGCCAACTTAGTGGACTTCCACCTAGCTACATTGCACTCTCCAGCAACTCCACACGAAGGCTCAAGGTAATGAATCCATCTTGCTTTGATAGTTAGTTGTTGAGTATGGACATGTATGTATATTTGTGACAACTGAAGATAATCTTACAGTCTACCAAGGGTCCCGGGAAGACCCTTGAGGGTTCCTTCATCTTCCATACACCGTGCATTCATCCCTATAGCACTAAGATGGACACAGTTGTTGTCACAAGTGACCCTCCATCCTCTCCTCGTCAGACAAATCTAGATCCACAAGATGAGGTGGGAGAAGTTGCGAACCCATCTCTTGAAATGTCACATCCTCCCACCCACCTACTCTAAATGTCTGGACAGATTTGGAGTGCAACGCTAATGGTTGTCACGAGGTTGCATCTTCTCAACCTCCATCCCTTGGTTCCCTCAATCCTCTGGATTGTATTGTGTTGCGTTCATCTGTTCCAGACTCCACATTTGTTGTTCACAAGTATCAAGTTGTCGACAGTGTTGGTGTTGGGCAACCAACCTGCGTTGTGATTTATGATTAGTATGTGTGGGAATACGAAGAAGAAGTCACAGTGAAGGATGACCTCCTTCTGTCCCCACCTCATCCACTCTATCCTGACATCTTCCATTATCCTGCCATTTCTAATTTTCCTTGTCAAAAATCATTCACGGGTGTTTCTACTTCTGATCATTTATAGGACACATAGGATGTCAGTCCGTCATTTGATTACAGAGACGACCAATGTTTGTTTTCAAATCCACCCAATCTGTCATCTTTTCTTTCTAGAAATTAAGAGGGTGAAAAATTATGTTTCTCATCAACCCCTCTATATGATTCGTCAGATCATGAGGATGTCGATGCACATCTCAAATTTTCTAATCATGGTTATCGTGATATTTTCACTCACTTATTCAATCACGATGCTGATTCACTTACTATTGATCTTTCTAAGTTGCCCTTATTTGATGATCTACCTGATGATGAAGTGGAAACCTCTCAAGCTATCGAGACACTTGAGTCCGAGCTAATGGTTATGTCATGTTCTTGTAGCCCTGAGGATAGTTCTACTTCCGATGAAAAATCTGTTCAGTCATCTCAAGCTCCTCATCACTCTCTTGTTTGCATTGCAAATTAAACTAGTCTACATATTTCAAATCCTCCATCATAATCTCACAATCCTATCACTCATGCATTGGAGGAGAGATATGTAGCAAGTCATGTTGCTAAGTGAAAGTTTTCTTCTTTTTTCATGTTTGTCATCTTCGAACAATGTGATGCAACACCATGATACATTCGCAGAGTGGTTGTTTTGTGCTTATACTCTTTTCTTTTCTGTGGATGCATTTAAACTTTGAGCGTGTTGGTTTTCATTTCTTTATATTTATTGCTTGTTGGTTAACCTAAATATCTTTCTTGTCAACCATGCTTTCACATACATGGGCCAACCAATGCGTCAGTGGTTGCATTGGAAATATCACTTCATGTGAGAGCGCCCATGCATTGTTTAGCTTAGGAGCAGGAGTAGTGTTTTTTTCTTGTTTTTCTTTCACTTACTTTCTTTTCTTTCATTTTACTTATGTCCTTTTCTTACTTGATTGTTTTTTTTTTATGCACCTGTAGGATTAGTTTCCCATGAAATCGTGTTTAGATTCTTGAGACAAGCAACGTGAAATACAAGAGGACTTGTACAACTACCAACGTTTGGTTATATATTTATTCCCTCTCCTTACGAATATCTTGCATTGTTTCAATTGATGATACTCTAATGGAAAAAAGGTTCCTTTTAGAGTAAGTCTTGCGGAAGTCACAACGCTTGCACTTTTAACTAGTATCGCCTACTCTAATCGGTATTCTATTTTCAGATAACCTATATATTTCTTTATATTTATTGCTTGTTGGTTAACCTAAATATCTTTCTTGTCAACCATGCTTTCACATACATGGTCCAACCAATGCGTCAGTGGTTGCATTGGAAATATCACTTCATGTGAGAGCGCCCATGCATTGTTTAGCTTAGGAGTAGGAGTAGTGTTTTTTTCTTGTTTTTCTTTCACTTACTTTCTTTTCTTTCATTTTACTTATGTCCTTTTCTTACTTGATTGTTTTTTTTTTATGCACCTGTAGGATTAGTTTCCCATGAAATCGTGTTTAGATTCTTGAGACAAGCAACGTGAAATACAAGAGGACTTGTACAACTACCAACGTTTGGTTATATATTTATTCCCTCTCCTTACGAATATCTTGCATTGTTTCAATTGATGATACTCTAATGGAAAAAAGGTTCCTTTTAGAGTAAGTCTTGCGGAAGTCACAACGCTTGCACTTTTAACTAGTATCGCCTACTCTAATCGGTATTCTATTTTCAGATAACCCTTGTTAACTCAGTCAAGTAGAGTAAGGTGACGGGGAAAACATTAACAAGTATGATAAATGTATATATAACATACTTATTTGAAGGGACAACCTCTTCTTCCTTCAATAAGTCAAGATCCCTCTTCCGCCTCATGAAATAAATAAGTGCCTATGCACAGTTCTTTGAAAAATGAAAAATGAAAAAATAAAATAAAGGTGAAAGAAGAGAAAGGATTTCTACTTACCAAGGTGTTGACGGTGTTGGACCCACCAACATTTAGGGGATATCCCTGGTATGAACTCCCAACTAGACCTCACATTGTTTCGTGTAGGATTCCCATCTGGCATCATGGCCTAGTTTCCATTATCTTATAGATATGCCTTAGCTCTTTCTTGTCAACACATGAGAGTGGTATACCTAGTCTTCAAATAGCGAGGTTTGTGTGCCTGGTGAGTTCTTAGTGTCGCTTTTGTCAAAGTTCTTTCGTTGCGTAGGGAGAGGTTGAAAGTGAGTCTCAAGTCGAAAGGTAATAGTCCCAACTCTGTTAGAGACACACAACACAACAGCAAATGTGCAGCTTCTAGCAGAGTAGTCCACACTGATGCGGCAGTCACAAACAAAAGGTGAATAGATAACACGTACAACACCCAACAGAATATTCCACACGAGTTCGACGATCGTTAATTTTTTTTTACAAGAATGAGTATGTCAAGTGTCTGGTGGAGTAGTCCACACAGTTAAAACAATGATAATAAGTGATACAACACATTTCCAACAACATATGCACTAAGACAACTGAAATAGTTCAACTCTCTTAGTACAAGTTAAAGCAACATGCATTACAAGTGCCCAAATAATATTCTTACAAACGAATACATTATATGTGTGAAAACGCGATGGCCTATTAGTAGGCTTCTAAATTAAGAAAAAATTCCAAGAAACATCCATACAATATACATCACTAACCCTAATAGTGAGGCATTGGAGCCACTGCTCACTCCTCAAGAAAATATTACAGACTCTCAAGGCTATGTGGGAGGAGCCAAGGTGAAAATTCGTTTGCATGTACAAATGAGGGGTATATATAGGCAAGGGTGAAACTGACCCTTGTGACTGTTCGACTTCCCTCATGACTGTTCGACTTACATGACTCATCAACTTCATCCATGGGTCTCTTGGACTTCCACATTACATTACATTTATTACATAGTTATGACCCAAAGTAGTGATGTGGTCGAGGAGACTCGTGACACAACTCAATATGGCACTACTGGTATGCACATGTTGGATTTGTTGTTCATGTCGAGCTGTTGTGCTATTGAGTGATGAGTGTGCCTGTGGTGTTCTCTTGATGGTTCATGCATGTGCACATGTCTCCTTCGCTTGCTACTTGGTAGGATTCGTGTGTTCATCCAACCGCGAGCAAGTCTTATAACATGTGCTCCTTGTTGATCTCGTTCTTCATTGTGCCATGTCTCATCCATGTACCTATCTCTGAAATCACTCATGATGAGACGAAATCAAATACAGAAATCCCTTAGTCTACCATGATGCATCATCTTTTGTTTTTTGGTGCAGGTGAATGGGAGAGAGGACAAGGATCTGAAAATGCACAAAGCACATTTCAGGTCGGGATGCGAGGCTCCAGGGCACTGTTAAGAAAACCTATGCAGAGGTCACTAAGAGGCTGGGCTAAGCAGCTTGGGAAAATAGTGACATTCTATGGGATCCGGCTCACTCGGGAGGCAAAATTGTGCATTTTTCCTGGGAAGGCAATGCAGGTAGCAAGGGACACTAGTAGTGAAAACTGCGCAGATTTTCAGAGGAGGCTGGGAGCAAGCTACAAGAGATTTATATCCAAAACTATGAAGAACTGGGAGGTATTCATGCAGGACATGTCTATGTAGTTTCCAGGCTGAGAAGGGTTCGAGGGAGCAAGAAGACAGTCCAAGAAAACTGCTCAATTTTCAGGAGGAGTAGCAGGTTTGTTGGCAGGGGGACTGACTGACAGAATTGTGCATATTTCAGAGACAGTGGAACAATAGGAAGCATGTGCCTTTCCCTCTTGTATATGTAGTTTCTTCAGTCAATGTAGATAGGAAGGCTAATAGATTCTATGTATTTTTTGGGAGATGTGAAGCACAGGGTCACTGCCTGGTCAAATTCTTTAGTTGACCAACAGGATACTTGATGGATAGGCTTGCGGGAAACGCAAATTAAGATACCTTTTTGGGAAACTTCTACGTTGTTTTGGGTGATAGTTAGTCAGGTCAATTCTAGGGTTGCACAATGTAGACTTCTTGGGAGGAAGCCTCAAGTTCTGCACAATTCTGGGGAACAATACTTGGTCACTAAGGGTTGAGACTGCGCAGTGTAGCTCAGTGGAGTTTTGGATGATGTAGGGTGGTCGAGTTGCCATATCTTCCAAAAAATGGTTAAGTGTGTGAGTAAGTGAACTCATGTATACATGACCTTGCAAACACACACTGAACATGACTTGACGACAAGACATCTCGAACCAACATGACACCATATGCTCAGTGTGACTAACCAAAGGGTGCTAGAGACAAGTGCAACACTTGAGATAAATCATCAAACAACCGTGACGACACTTGCATGACATTGCATACGGCTTCATGTGTGAGTGTTATAGATGTTTACATAGCGAACACAACCCATACACAAAGCTTCAATATCACTAGAACAAGGTCAAAAGCATGATATAGCAATCAACATGCTAAAGACGACAACTGGTTAAACAAGCGAAAAGGGAGCAAGACATGTAGAAGAGACTCATGAAATGACTTTTGTGTTTGCACACATGCATGTTACTGAAGGCATGATGATATGACACTAAAAAGCAGTCCTGCAAATTCAACTAAGGGATATACTTAGAAAGGTTTTCTTTACTTACCATACTTACCCTCAAGATGATCATGCATCCGACGGAATTTCCATGTGATCCTGACCTTTACCATCACTTAGTCTCTTGGTACTTCTCCTCGACTCCTTGGGGTTGATCTTAGCATGCCACCTTTTCATATATTCACTGAGAGGTAGATCAATGCAGCATCAGCGCATAGTGATTGCTACCGGGATGAGGCCCTGGGAGTTCCATCTACGTAGTTTCTACTTGCAAGACTGATGTGGAAACTTGGACAACACTGCGCAGTTTTGAGGCACATGACACTGCTATAGGATGGGGGTCCTGGGAGGACACCTTTGCACATTTTCTGAATGCAGGGTAGCCTGACTACTTTGTGCATTTCTAGAGAGCAGTGTTGGTTTCCTGACTACTCTGCGCATTTCCAGAGAGCAGTGTTGGCTAGGGTCTATGTGCACTATGGGGTTTCAGCAAGCAAGGGAGGAAGCTTAATGGTTGCAGAAGCAAAGTGTGTGGTTCTAGGAGGTTGGATGAGGCTAAGCTACTTGGGAAATTGGCTAAGTGTGAGATCGATGAAACATATGTAAATATTGATAACACTTGACTATAATCGCACATCAACACTTAGTGATACAATCGTAGACCATATATAATGTATAAACATACTCTGCTTGATGCAACAACCTTCATGAGAATAGTGCATGTAGTGAGTGTGAAACATGTATATGTAATGAAATCAACTCCTATGCACAAGAGTTCCCTTGAAGCGAAACAACATTCCCTTTGCTTGACAAACAACAATCCTTATCCCCTAGATGACACAAGCTTCATAAATATGAGAACATGAACAAATATTAAGATCAAGGAGAGAAGCATGAGCTCATCAGCTTACCGGCAAGTGACCAAGGATGATCAATCACAATATCCAAGGTAGGCTCTGAAATTTTAATGCGAGCCAAAATTTTGGAGGGTTGTTGTAGCTGCTACAACATTGGTGACACATTGGTAGAACTCGAGCTCTTTGTATAGACCTTTTGTTGTGAACAACAAGTCTAACCCTTCCAGAAGTATTTTTCGATTCTTTGATCATGATGGCTTCCACACTAGCTTGTGTGAAAGATGTAGTCCCTACCATTCTCTTGATCGATCAACACAAATTCCAAGCCAGGTCAACTTAGTTGTTTCAATTAGGGATGAGGGGTATATTGATGCACAAGTAATATAACCATCATAGTTTAAGTTTCATCTCTAGTGTTACTCCACTACCAGCAGGCGTGGACAGTACCCCAGTAGAGTCACGCAGGAACACAAGCATCGCTCTACTACCAGTGAGCTTGGTCAGTACTTGGGCGAAGTTACTTGCATCACATCTCTACATAGTAATCCTTTCTCTTCTTTCGCCTTATTGATTTTCCATATTTTTTTTTAAGAACTGTGTATAGGCACTTATTTGTTTTAGAGGCAGAAGATGACTACTGACTTATTGAGAGCAGAAGAAGTTGTTTCTTTAGAGAAGTATGTTATATATACCTCAGACATACTCTTTTAGGTTTTCCCTCTCACCTTACTCTACTTTACTGAGCTAACAAGGGTTAACCCAAAAGAATTGATTAGAGTAGGCAATACTAGTTAACAGTGTAAGTGTTGTGTTTTCACCAAGACTCGCTTTGAATATAACGTATTTCCATCAAGGCATCATCGACTGGAGACAAAAATATCTTCATAATGAGAGAGGAAAGCACATAACCATATGTTCATAGTTGTACAAGTCCTCTTAGATTTTTCTGGCTTGTCTTGAGAGCCAAACATGGTTTCATGAGAGGCTAACCTATGGGTGCAAGCAAGCAACGAAATCAAAAAGCAAAAAGTAGAAGTAAAGAGAAAGAAAAACAAGTAAGAAAATCAAGCAAGAAAGTAAACCAAACCAAGTAAGAAAGCAAATAGTCATGAAAACCAAAAATCAAAGCAAAGCAAGAAGCAAAGACCACTCCTAGTCCTACGCTAAACAATGCATGGGCCTACTCATAAGTGATATTTCCAATGTAGCCACTAATGCATTGGTTGGCCCATGTTGGTGAAGGCATGAAAAATATGCATATAAACCAGTGAATAGGAAAGATTGATCAGCGATGACCAACAAGCTCCAAGTTCTAAAACATCCAAAGAAAAAAAAAAAAAAAAAACTGAATGCACAAGACAAACATTCTGCAGACTTAACATGGTTCTATGACACACTACGTGCAAATGATAAGAATGCAAACTCTCTTGACTGTGAAAGACAATAAAACATGAGAAAGAGAGACAACTTACGCCTTGTAAGTGTGCTTGTTGTGTGTGATTCCTCCAATGCATGAGTGATGGGATATTATGGTTAGAGTGGAGGAAGCGAAATCTGTGTGTTGGGTTGATCTTCAATGCAAAGTAGAGAGTGATGAGGAGCCTTGGGTGTTTCAAAAAAAATTGATCAGAAGTGGAACTAACCTCAGGATAGCGAGGGCCTAACATAACCATCAGCCCAGGCTGAGGTGCCTCGATAGCTTGTGGGGTTTCCACTTCGTCAATAGATAGAACATCGGAGACCAATGGCTTAGGAAGATTAACAGTGAGTGAATCAACATCGTGATAAAATGAAGAAGTACAGAGATCACGACTACCATGATTAGAAAATTTGAGATTTTCATCGACATCATCATGATTTGATGAATAATGTAGAGGGGTAAAGGAGAAACAAGGATGTTCACCCTCTATGTTTTCAGAAATGATAGATCACAGCTAGGATAGATTTTCAGAGGAAGTTGTGTCCTCTCCACAATGTAATGACAAGCTGACATCTGGTATGTCCTGTGAATGATAGGAAGTAGAAACATCTGGAGATGAGTTTTCACATGGGAAATAAAAAGTGGCATAATCACAAGGGATGTCAGGATAGGGCGGATGAGGCGCGAATGAAAGGGAATCATCCTTCACTGTAGGTTATTCTTCAGATTCTCGCACACAGTCATCATGAATGATAGCACAGGTTGGTTGCACAACACCAACTCCATCAACAACTTGATCCTCATTCATAATAATTATAGAGTCTGGAATGGAAGAACACAAGACAGTGCAATCCAGAGGATCAATAGAACACGGGGACGGAGATTGAAGTAACAAGTCCACATGACAACCAACAGGCTTGCAAGCCAAATCTGCGCAGATATCAAGAGTAGGTGGGGTAGGAGGATTTGATAGTTCAACATATGTGTGTGCACCTTCTCCCACCTTGTACTACAAAGCTAGAGTTGTTTGATGAGAAGAGGACGAACAATCACTTGCGACAATGACCTTGTCCATCTTAGATTTGGTAGCTCTAACACCGAGGTATGATGGGATGTATTCGAATGATTCTAAGAATTACATATTTTTGAATATGTAAAGAAGATACTTAAATACTCCATCAAGAAATTTCCAATCAATTTCATCTTCAGGAAATCAGTATGCAAGATTACAAAAGCGTGTGTGAAATTTCTCAACAGATTCATCAGGTGCTTTCCATAATTCCATAATTTCTTTATTGAGTTCTTGAGGGTCAAAATGATGGAAAGCATCATCTATCTCTACGATCAACTAAGTGAGAGAGTGAAAGAGTTCCTGGGCATCGTGGCACACCATAGCAACGAGTGTCCTCGAAGCGTGTGTGAAAACAACGCACACCTCATGTAATCTTCATGGATTTTATACTTGTGACATATCATTATTAAGGCCATTATGTGTTCAAGCCAGATCATTCCACCTTCACCTTCATATGTGTATTGTGACAATAAATTTCGGAGCTCCTCCAAGATTTCAAAGTCATTTCCATAAGATATAAATTTCGGATGGTGAACTATAACAAACTCCATGATAGATGTGTGAAGAGTCAAAACATATTTTTAGGACTCAGCTTGTCATCTATCCCTCCTTCTAATGCTAGAAATGTTGACGGTGCTGGACCTGCCAACATTCAGGGGATCTCCCTAGTATGAAGTCCCAACTAGGCCTGACATTGTTTGGTGTAGGAGTCTCATCCAGTATGATGGACCGGTCACCATTATCTTAAATATATGCCTTAGCTCTTGCTTGTCAGAACATGAGAGTGGTATACTTAGTCTTCAAATAGTGAGGCTTGTGTGCATAGTGAGTGCTTAGTGTCACTTGTATGAAATTTATTTCGATGCATAGGGAGAGGGTGAAAGTGAGTCTCAAGTTGAGAGGGAATAGTCCCAACTCTATTATTGACACACAACACAACAGGACATGCACAACTTCCGGTGTAGTCCACATGGATGTGGCAGTCACAAACATAAGGTGAACAGATAGGACGTACAACACCCAACAAAATAGTCCACATGAGTGCGATAGTCATTAAAAAAAGTTTACAAGAATGAGTATGTTGAGTGTCTAGTAGAGTAGTCCACATGATTGAGACATCGATAACAACTGATAAAACACATTTCCAATAGCATATGCACTAAAACAACCAAAATAGTTCAACTATCTTCATAAACTTTAAAGCAACATGCATTAGAAGCGCCCAAATAATAGTCTTACAAACGAATACAATACATATGTGAAAATGTGTTGGCCTATTAGCAAGCTTCTGAATTAAGCAAAAGTTCTAAGACACATTCGTACACCATACATCACTAACCCTGATAACGAGGCATTAGAGCCATTGCTCGCTCCTCAAAGAAAATATTACAGACTCTCAAGGCTATGTGGGAGGAGCCAAGGTGAAAAGTCTTTGGCATGTACAAATGAGGGGTATATATAGATAAAGGTGAAACTGACCCTTGTGACTGTTCGAATTCCCTCATGACTATTCGAATTACATGGCTCTTTGACTTACATGACACTTTGACTTCATCCATGGGTCTCTTGGACTTCCACGTTACATTACATTAATTACACAGTTATCACCCAAATTAGTGATGGGGCTGAGGTTACTCATGACACAACTCAACATGACACTGCTGGTATGTATATGTTGGTTGTGTTGTTCATGTCACGTTTTTATGCTGCCGAGTGATGAGTGTGCCCCTGGTGTACCATAGCTTCACCTCTGCATGTAAAAGTGCACGGAGTCTTCAATGGTTTTACTGTTCTCTTGATGGTTCATGCATGTGCACGTGTCTCCTTCGCTTGCTACTTGGTAGGCTTCATGTGTTCGTCCAACTATGAGAAAATCTTCTAGCATGTGCTCCTTGTTCATCTCGTCCATCATCAGGCCATGTCTCATGCATGTACTTATCTTTGCAATCACTCATGATGAGATGACATCAAATCAAGAAATCCCCTAGTCTACCATGATGTGTCATCTTTCATATTTAGGTGCAGGTGACCGAGAGAGAGGAAAAGGATCTGAAACTGTGCAAAGCACATTTCAGGTCGGGATGTAGGGCTCCGGGGCACTATCAAGAAAAACTACGTAGAGGTCATGGAGAGGATGGGTTGAGCAGTCTGGGGCGGCAGTCACATTCTACAGGATCTGGCTAAGTTGGGAGGCAGATCTGCGTAATTTTTCCCTAGAAGGTAGTGTGGGAAATAGGGGACACTGGCAGTGAAAAATGCATAGATTTTTAGAGAAGGTTGGGAGTTAGCTATAGAAGCTTGCTGGCCAAAACTGCGCAAAACTGGAAGGTAGTCATGCCAGACATGTCTACAAAGTTTCCGAACTGAGCGGGGTGTTGTGAAGTAGGCAGACAATCCAAGAAAACTAAGTAATTTTCAGGAGGAGCAGCAAGTTGGCTAATAGGGGGGCTGACTGACACAACTGCACAATTCTCAGAGATAGTGCAACAACAGGCAGTGGATGCCTGTCCCTCTTGTTTGTGCAATTTCTTCAGTTAGTGTATGTTGATAGTTTTTTTACAATTTTTGGGAGTGAAGCTCGAGGTCTCTTCCCGGTCAAATTCTCTAGTTGACCAGTGGGAGGCTTGATGGATAGGCTTGCAAGCAGTGCAGATTGAGATAGCCTTTTGGGCAACTTTTACGTTGTTATAGCTGACTGTCAGCCAGGTCAATTCCATTGTTACACAATGTAGAATTCCTAGGAGGTAGGCTCAAGCTCTTTGCAATTATGGGCAACAATACTTGATCACTAAGGGCTGAGACTTCGTAGTGCAGCAAAGTGGAGGTTCGGCTGATGGAGGGTGGTCTGGTCAAGAGATCTTCAACAAAATGGTTAAGTGTGTGAGCAAGTGAACTCATGTATACATGACCTTGCAAACACACAATCAACATGACTTGACGATGAGACATCTTAAACCAACAAGACATGATATGCTCAGTGTGGTTGACCAAAGGGTGTGAGCAACAAGTATGACATTTGAGATAGATAGTCAAACGACCATGATGAAACTTGCATGACATTGCATATGGCTTCGTGTGTGAGTGTGATAGATGTTTGCATAGCAAACAAAACCCATACACAAACCTTCAACATCACTAGAACAAGGTTGCAAGCATGAAATAACAATCAACATGTTGAAGACAACAGTTGATCAAACAAGTGAAAAGGGAGAAAGACGTGTAGAGGAGACTCATGAAATGACTTTTCTATTTGTGCAGATGCATGTTACTAAAAGCATGATGATATGACACTGACAAGTAGTCTTACAAATTCAACTAAGATATGCACTTAGAAATGTTTTCTTTACTTAGCATACTTACGGAGTTTATATGCAGTCCTGACCTTTACCATCACTTAGTCTCTTGGTCCTTCTCCTCGACTCCTTGGGGTTGATCTTAGCATGTCACCTTTTCCTGTAGTCACTGAGAGGTATATTAGCATAGCTTCAGCATGCAATGATTGTTGCTGAGATGAGGCCCTGGTAGGCCCATCTTTGCAATTTATGCATGCATGACTGATAGGAAAACTTGGACAACACTGCACAATTTTGAGGCACAAGACACTACTACGGGATGGTGGTCCTAGGAGGACACCTTTATGCAGTTTCTAAATGCAATGAAACCTGACTTCTTTGTGCATTTTTGGAGAGAAGTGATGGCTTCCTAACTACTCTGCGCATTTCTAGAGAGTAGTGTTGGTTGGGGTCTCTGTGCATTGTGGGGTTTCAGCAAGCAAGGCAGGAAGCTTGATGGTTTCAAATGCAAAGTGCACAGCTACGGAGGCTAGATGAGGCTAAGCTGCTTGGGAAATTGGCTAAGTGTGAGATCAATGAAACATATGTAAATAGTAATAAGACTTGATTGTGATCGCACATCAACAATAGTGATACAATTGTAGACCATCCAGAATGTATAAACATACTCTTCTTGATGCAACAACCTTCGTGACAAGAGTATGTGTAGTGAGTGTGAAGCATGTATATGTAATGAAAACAACTCCTACACACAAGAGTTCCCTTGGAGCGAAACAACATTCCCTTTGCATGACAAACAACAATCCATATGCCCAAGATGACACAAGCTACATAAAGATGAGAACATGAACAAATCTTAAGATCAAGGAGGGGTTATGCTTGAGATCATCATCTTACCAACAAGTGACCAAGGATGATCGATCACAGGATCCAAGGTAGGCTCGAAAATTTATATGTGAGCCAAAATTTTGCACGGTTGTTGTAGCCGCTACAACATGAGGTGAAGTAAGAAACTTCGTCGGGGTACTACCCGGGCTCGTTGGCATTAGAGCGATGCTTGTGTTTCTGAAGTGACTCCACTGGGGTACTATCTAGACCTACTGGCAACGGATCAACACCAAATATGAAAATAAAATTATAATAGTCTATATTACTTGTGCATCAATATACCCTTCATACCCAATCAAAACAACTCAGTTGACTTGGCTTGCTATGTGTGTTGACCTATCAAGAGAATGGTAGGGACTATATCTTTAACTCAAGCTAGTGAAAGAGCCATGATGATCAAAGAATCAAACAATACTTCCAAAAGATTTAGACTCACTTTAGATGAGAAAAGGTCCATACACAGAGTTGGATTCTACTAGTGTGTCACCAATGTTGTAGCGGCTATAACCAGCCTCCAAAAATTTTCCTTTGCTTCATTTTGGAGCCTCCCTACTAAAATGTGAACAACTTATCTTGCAATGACCCAGATATTTGTTCTTTCATCAATTTTTATCTCTTGCTTTATAGCTTGTATTTTCTTACTTTCTTTGTTGTCTAACCACAAGCTCATCTCTTCACTTGGTTGCAATCTAGTTTTAGCATTGCCTCGGTGATCTACGCAATGCTCTCAGGAAATGTGCATTTCAAGCCAACAGCGATATTTGGCTCCATAATTGCACATATCTAGCTACTAGCTTGCCTTCAGCTGGGAAACTACGCAAAGCATGAGAGGCAGCCAAAGCCACTCATCCCAAAAATTACTCAGAACCTACTGTTCTCATAAACTACTCGGCGCATGAACCAGAGAGTTTCCTAGTCCTTCTGGAAACTTTGCAATATTTCTAGGCCGCACATGGCATTTTTCCCAAAAAGCAAGAAGTGAAGAGGAAAATCATCCCTATGAGGTAGAGATCTATTATTCGTTTCTTGAAGGTAACACATTGCCATATTTAGAAGTGTCTGCCAAGTGTCATTGTTGTCCTTGATCTCAAGCATACACATCATGAAATCCATGTTGCCCAAATTTATGTAATGGACACCTCTAGCCCTCACTTATACATTTGATCATCAAGCTCTAGCTTCTTGATGAGATCAATGAGCCTTCAGATCATTGTCATCACTTTTCGGGGTGAGTTTTACTTTTATTGCCTTGTGTCGTTTTTTCTGTCGTTTTTGTTTGTTTAGCTTGTGAGAGTGTTGTTTCACTCATTTTGTTGAACGACCGATGGTGTTATTAACTTGTTTTAGCTTGTATAAGTGTTGTTTCAAGTTATAGATTTCCTTTCTGAAGTGTCGCATTAGTTTTCCCATTTTTTCACCAATGGTCACCATTATGATGACTCCCTTCACATGCTTCATGTTCCTTCAGTTTAATCAATTATTGCACTTGTTTCACAGGCATACATCTACACTTAGTCATATCTTCACTCATCCTCACATCATCCTTCAAATATTCTTGTTTTCACACTCCTAGGCTCCAATTGCACACTACGATGTTCCAGGTTCCATTCTCCCAGCTTCGTCACTAAGACTGTGTAAAGCGCAATCTCTATTGGACACTAACCTTGACTGAATTGTGCATTACATAGTTCTAGTTGTCAAGCTTCCACACTGACTATTGGGACTGTACAGTGCATAGTTCCCACAATTAGTTAGTGACCCCTGAAGAACTTCAACCCCCACTCTGGTTATTAGTTTTCCTTATCACTCCATGCATTTAGCTTTAAATCCAAGCATGATAAAAATTCTAAAATCTGGAAATGATAATATTTTCTGAGAACACAAATTTAGAGATTTCACAACTGCTGAAATTGTAGAAATAAAACACAACGAAATTATGACAGCCACACAAAAAATAACACTGTGATTTTTGTCAACTTGACCCTGGAAAAACCCCCCTACAAATCTTACGGAAAACTAGTTTGAGAGGTCTTCTTTATTTTTGAAAATGATTTTATAGAGAAGCTGAAATACATAGTAAAAATTCTAGCAACCACAAATTACAACTTATCTCTATTTCCATGCTTGAACTCCGCCTAAAAAATCATGCCATTCAACGAACTACCATGACAGAAATTTTTCCAACAATAAAATGGCATTAAATGTTGTACAGCTTGCCTCGAAAATCATGCTTGAAACCTGTTATACAGACTGTATGGACCGTATGGATTTCAAGAGTACGTTTACCTCGAAAATTGTGCCCAAATATGCCTCAAAAATTGTGCCCTTTTCGCGATCCCTCTTCCTCGATTTTTGTGCCTTTCTCCTACTGTATGATTTTTCCTTGGGATGTGTGCCAATAAATTCTACTACCCAGATTTGCTGAAATATCTTCTAGCTGCTCTCCTTTACTTCCTCACTATTCAGAAATTTTCTCCTTTCTCTCTCTTCTCTTTCTCTCAAGTGCTCATGAAAGAATGAATTGATCTTTCTCTCTTCTCTTCTCCTTTTACTCTCTAAATGACCTTTTGGGTTACCCTAAGATCTAATGGCTGAGATTTATTTAGTTCTAGGGATGAGAATAAATGTGCATTTAATTCTCACTTTCTATTTTTTAACTCACCTACTTAAATAAAGACCCACTTAGCCTTTTATTTCCATAGTCACATTTTTACTTTCTAATTCTTCATTGACTTTAATAAAGTCAGCTTTAAATTAGAATGTAACTTTACCACTTATAAAGTCACTTTTAAATTAGAATGTAACTTTACCACTTATAAAGCCACTTTTAAATTAAATGGACTTTACCACTTATAAAGTCACTTTGGGAGAAAAGTACAAATAAATTATGGACACTTTTCCCTAGGCCAAAGATCAAAGCCTTAGGGAACCACTTGTCCTCTAGTACCCAAATTTTAACACTCCCTCTTACTGAGGAAAGTGTTCCTCACCACTCCCATCTTGTCTCTGAAGTAGACATGCTTGCCCCATGGTAAGGCTTTGGTGAAAATGTTTACTACCTGCTCATTTGTGGAAATGTACTCAAGCTTGACATCTCCCTTTTGGACATAGTCTCTATTGAAGTGATACTTGATCTCAATATGCTTTGACCTGTCATGAGAAAATGGATTCTCCGTGAGTTTTATGCAAGTCTAATTATCACATTAAATTACTGAAGTTCTTAATGTCTGACCAAATAGACCAAACAACATCCTATGCAGCCATATGGCCTCACAAAAATCCAAACTAGCAGCCATATAGTATGCCTTAGCTGAGCTCAATGCAATTGACTGTTGTTTCTGGCCGATCCACGACACAACTGCCGAACCCAACCCAAAATAGCACCCGAAAGTACTCTTCCTATCTGAAGCACAACCTTCCCAATATGAATCCCTATACCCTACCAATCTCACTCCATCACCTTGTCTATAATCCATACCGAAATCCACAGTCCCCTACAAGTAACAAAGAATGTGTTTTGCAGCCACCCAGTGCACTCTCCTGTGCTCACACATGAACTTACTCATAGTTTTAACTGCAAAACATATATCTAGTCAAGTGTTGACAAAATAGATCAATTTACCAATCAGTTGTCTCTATAGAGTAGGATCCACTAACTCGGAATCAAAAGCATGAAGCTTCTTCTAGTTAATGATCATAGGTGCAGACATGGGTTTGTAGTCCTCCATGTGAAATCTGCTAAGAATATCCACAATGTACTTCCCTTGTCACAGGAATAAATGCCCCTCCTCCTGCCACACCTCCAATCCCAGAAAATAATGCATCAAGTCGATATCCTTCATCTCAAAATCTAAAGAAATATCTCTCTTGTAGCCCTCAATGAGTTTCTCTGCACCAATGATGATCAATTCATCAACATACAACACCAGAATGAGAGGATCCTCACCCACCACAATGAAGTATAGGTTCGGATCAACCTCACTCTTTGTGAAACCCAACTGCTACAAGTATGTATCAATCCTCTAGTACGAAGCTCTGGGAGCTTGCTTCAGGTAATAGAGTGCTTTTCTCAATCTACATACATGGGACTCCTTCCCATGCACCTCAAAGCCTTGTAGCTACTCAATATAAACCTCCTCCCGAATGAAGCCATTGAGAAATGTAGTCTTCACATCCATCTGGTGGATCTTCCAACCCATCTATGTTGCAATTGATATAATGGAGCGAATAGATGTATACCGAGCTACAGGAGTGAAGGTATCCTCATAGTCAACTCCCTCTACCTGTGAGAAGTCTCTCGCCATAAATCGAGCCTTGAACTTCCCGATGCTTCCATCTGCAACATGCTTTATCTTGTAGAGCAATCTGGAAGTAACAACTGATTTACCTTCAGGCCTTAGCACTACCTCTCAAACATCGTTCTTCATAATAGAAGAATACTCCTCCATCATGGCCTCTCTCTAGGCCTGTGGGTTGGTTGCCTCCTCATAACTAAAAGGCTTGGACTAAAAAATGCTTGTTACCAATGCCATGTAACTACAAAACTGCTCAGGTGGTTTACTCTCTCTAACCTGTCTTTTGGCCTAGCAACTGATGTGGCCTCACGCAAGGTATCTTGAAGCCACTTGGGCTTCCCCTTCCCTAAGCATACTTCTCCCACTAGGGTGAAAGAATCCTCATCACCATCAAAAGCCTAAACTCTTGAAGTCCTACCAACTGACCTCATGCCTGAATCAGTTCTTGTAGATACTGAAGTACTGTGTGAATTATCCATTAGTGGACTACCTTGTGAACTGCTCTACAGACTACCCCAAATGATACTTCAAGAACCACCCACCTAACTCTAAGAGCCACTGCTCACTGATGGACCTAACACTGTAATCGATGTACCTCCTGATCCCTGACCACTGGATCCCTATTACTAACTCAGTTTCTCCTAAGGGTCTAGTGACTCTCGACACTCTAACTCTCATGGCCTCTTGAAATCTCTCTCCTCCTTGAACTTCACATCCCACCTAACAACCACTTTCCTCTACACAGGAATATAAATCCGATAAGCTTTCAGGTCTTGCTATAACCCAAAAAGATGCCCTTGACTGTAGTGGGCTCTAGCTTGGTCCTGTTCTCCTTAGGGACATAGGAATATGTAAGGCAACCAAAGATACGAAAGTGCCCAACATCAGGATTCTTCTCAGAAAAAGCCTCCTCTAAAGTCACATTCCCCAAGGCATGATATGGATTCCTATTCTGCAAGTACACAACAATGTTGCAAGCCTCTGCCCACAAAAATAAAGGTAACCCCTGATCATGAAGCATTGCTTTGGCAGCCCTGTACAATGGATCTATTCTTCCTCTTCGTAACCCCATTCTACTAGGGGTTGTAAGGAACTATGAACTCCCTCCTAAGTCTTGCCTCAGCACAAAAATAAAAAAAACTCACCAAGGATATACTCCCCTCCATTGTCCGACCTAAGGACCTTGATCTTCCTACCTATCTAGGTCTCCACAAGAGCTTTGAACTCTTGAAACCACTTGAATACCTCACTCTTGGTCTTCAAGAAATAAATCCAGGTATTCCTAGGGTGCTCATCAATGAATAAAACATAGTACTCATAGCCACTCAAGGATACATGAGACATCCAACCACTCACATTGGTATGAATCAAGTCAAGGATCCTGATCGCTTTGTTGTCACTGCTGGGAAAAGGGGATCTCGTAAACTTATCCATATCACATCCTCTACATACATCAAGGTGACCAGAACTGAAATCTAGCACACCAGTGGTGATCTCTCGCGATGTACTCAAGGCCCCATGATACATGTGCCCCATCCTATGGTGCCAAATCTCACACAACTTTGAATTGCTAGATTTTTTATCAGTCTTGTCTCAGGTGCTGCTACTCAATGCCATTAGGGGTTGGAGTGAGAACTTGTACACCTTGGCATGGTGCACACCAATCACTCTAGCTGAAGAAACTAGAGTTTCCCTAGGATATATAAGCACCTACCCTATCCTGAACAACACATCATACCCTCTATCCTCAAGTGTTGAGACAGTTCTTCTTCATTCCAGGCATATATAGAACATTTGACACTTTCAAGGGAGGTTTGGGTCCCCTATAAAATGTCAATGTCCCCACACCAACTACTCTAACCATGCTATCATCACCAAGTACTACCTCCATATCAGTATCATCCTCTAAAAGGTCTAATAAGTACTCTTTGACTCCTGTCATGTGGCGGGAAGCGCCACTGTCAACATACCAAATGCACACTCCCTCTGAACCTGTAGCGGAGAGTGCACACTAGTAGTGGAGAGTGCACACTCCCTCTGAACCTGTATGGCAATTGATCTTGTGCTAGTGGCCTCACAAACTATGAGCCCAAAGTACCAATCAAATCTCTCTAAGAAGCTATCTATCTTTGCAGAAGCTGCCATGGGTTTGTCTCTCCCTTTTGTGTTCTTCTTCTCCAGACACATAACAGCATAGTGTCCCAACTTTTAACAATTATAACATTTGACTTTCAAATAGTCCTTTTCCTTGTTCTGCTACTTTCCTTTGCCTTTGCCTTTGCCTCCACAGTCGGAAGCTTGATTCTTTGCTCTGCCCTTCTTACCTCTTGCTAACAATGCCACATTATCATCCTCCTCCACCTGTTTGACTGTCCCAAGATGATTCCTTATGATCTCATTCTAAATGCAATCATCCCACAACCTCTCCCAATTGGGAATGTTTTCCCATGCAACAATGCCATCCACAAAATACCCCCAAGTCTTGGGAAGACCATTCAAAGCAATCCTTGCCAACTCAGTGGGTAGAATGGTCTCACCTACAGTGGTCAAATCATCTCTCAATGAAGTGATATTTGTGAGGTATGTTGTAGCACTATCAATCTTAGCCATTTTAATGGCCTTCAGTTTCTCCTTTAGGACCTTTTTTATGTTTTCATTTGATCTCTGGTAAATCCTAGTCAAGGCTATCCACATCTCATGTGCATAAGTCTTTCTTCTCACATGTGGAATGACATGATCTTTGATTCCTTCCAGAATCAATCTTTTTTCCTTAAAATTCTTTTTGTTAAACTCTACCAATTGTACAGGGTTAGTAGGCACTGATACTGGGTTCTGTGTGGTATTTACCATAATGCCCCAGAATCCTACTTCCTCAAAGATGCTCTGGATTCTCTCCTTCTATGCATTGTAGTTGTTCTACCCATCCAACCTGTCTTCAACTCTCAAACCCAAAGACATGTGTCGCCATCTTATCAAACTAAAATTTTCAAATTCGTGGTAAAGGTTTTTGTTTTCTGTGTAAAATCAGCTTACTGTAATTTTCACTTTGTTGTCCCAAACTGCACTTTTCAGCCAACCAAGCCATGATACCATGAATAATTTCAACCCCCACTCCGGTGATCAATTTTCCTTATCACTCCATGCATTTAGTTTTAAATCCAAGCACGATAAAAATTCTAAAATCTAGAAATGACAATATTTTCTAAAAACACAAATTTAGAGATTTCACAACTGTTGAAATTGTAGAAATAAAACAAAGCAAAATTATGACAACGACACACAGAAAATAACATAGTGATTTTTGGTCAATGTGACCCTAGAAAAACCCCCCTACAACTCTTGGGAAGAACTAGTTTGAGATCTCTTCTTTATTTCTGAAAATGCTTTTACAGAGAAACTAAAATACACAGTAAAAATTCCAGCAACCACAAATTACAACTTATCTCGATTTTCATGCGTGAAATTTGCCTCGAAAATCAGCAAATTGCCAAACCGCAATAAAAAAAAATTAAATTTTGTATGACCTACCTCAAAAATCATGCCCAAAACCTCCTATACAGACTGTACAGACCGTACGGATTTCAGCATTATGTCTACCTTGAAAATCGTGCCCCTGTTGTTGTCCCTCTTCCTCAATTTTTGTGCATTTCTCTTGTTGTACGTACGGTTTTGCCTTGGGATGTGTGCCAATAAATGATGCTACTCAGATTTGCTGAAATGTCTTCTTGTTTCTCTCCTTCACTTCCTCACTGCTTAGAAATTTTCTCTTTGCTCTCTCTTCTCTTTCTCTCAAATGCTCATGAAAGAATGAATTGATCTTTCTCTCTTCTCTTCTCCTTTTACTCTCTAAATGACTTTTTGGGTTACCCTAAGATTCAATGGCTGAGATTCATTTAGATCTAGGGATGAGAATAAATGTGCATTTAATTCTTACTTTCTATTTTTTAACTCACCCACTTAAATAAATACCCACTTAGCCTTTTATTTCCATAGTCACTTTTTCACTTTCTAATTATTCATTGACTTTAATAAAGTCACCTTTAAATTAGAATGTAACTTTACCACTTATAAAGTCACTTTTAAATTAGAATGTAACTTAACCACTTATAAAGTCACTTTTAAATTAAATTGACTTTACCACTTATAAAGTCACTTTTAAATTAAATTGACTTTACCACTTATAAAGTCACTTTAGGAGAAAAGTACAAATAAATTTTGGACACTTTTCCCTATGCCAAAGATCAAAGCCTTAGGGAACCACTTGTCCTCTAGTACCCAAATTTTAACAACCCCTTGTTAGTCAAAACTACACATTTCCTCCCATCAAATACCCTAGTTGTTGCTTGATCATGTTGTAAAGTTAGACTTGTAAGAGCTAATGTTTTATTTCCATAAGTGTCCTTTCTGTCCCATAGATATCACACTCGTGAAACACTTCTCTCCAATAGTCATTATACCATGACACAAAGAGTGTTGTTTGAAGAAAAACCGCTGAAAGAAGTACTGGGGAAGCAGTTGAGCAAGCACCAGTTAACTTACCAATACATGCAAACACTGTATTTTTGATAGAAAATGAATCAACACTAACATGGAGCAAAACCAGCAGTAGTGGCAGAAGGTAGCAACCCAGTACAGGATTAAGCAAAGAGGAAATTGTTGACATAATAAAGGGAGAACAAATATGTAGAGTGAAAGTGCATTCAATCTTCGCGTAGGCAGATTTGATATCAAAAGCAAAAGGAAGCAGAGGACATGGAAAATAGAGCATAGGAAGAGAGAAAAGCATAGCTTGCAAGTAGCATAACTAATACATAGCAAAGGACAACAACAACTAAAGGAAGGATGGGAGTTGAGAAGGAAAGAACAAGAAAAGAATCAGAATCGGGAAGAAGAACAAAGGCAAGCCACAATGACAAAGAAAATAGCACCAATACATGTTGATGAGTGAGAACAACCAATAGTTGAGGAAGAGAGTGAATAGATGCAGATACCCTCACCAAAGCTAAGCACGCAAACCAAGTAGAATTAGAAGTTGACAGGTACATGGAGTAGCTAAGGTGAGAGGCCACCAGGGATGACTTGGAGTTGAGTACACCAAACATGCAGAAGCACATTGCTTGTCTTGTCATGGTGATCCAGGTTGAAATAGGAACACAACAAATTACAGAGATAACCATTAATACATAGATACAATAGAAATAATACTTCATTTCATTAATGTAAAATACTGAAATATGCTTACAAACATAAATGGAAATAAACTAGCTCGGGCGATACTAGCTTATCTTTGAGGAGAGATGTGGCAGCAACATGCCTCTAAATTGTCTTACAATGAGGCTCGAAGGCCTATTTATTGTTGAGAAACAATGGAAAACCCTAAACATCCAAAACCCTAACCCTAGGAGATGAAGCGCCAAAATATGGGCCCCGTTTTGGGTAAATTGGTACATCAGCTTCCCCAGGTCGTAAATTTTGCATACGATCTTCGTTTGATGCGAGCAATGCCTCGTTAGAAAGATCAATCTGAGGAATACAAGTTTGGAATGAGAAAAATTGGCATGATGAATCAATGTTGCTCCCAATTTTCCCAAAAAATGTCGCTTAGGGCCTCAAAATGGCTCCAGAAGTTCAGGACCCAAAAAACTGCCAAAATTAGTAAATTGTGCTACAAATAAGGAAACTGAAAAACTAAACGAAACAATGGTGGGGGTCCAAGTGGAATTGGTAGGTGGCCACCAATATCCACCTGGATCATTCCTCCCCCATTTGGAAGCAATGGTCCCCATTTCATTGAGTTCCTCTATGAGATGAGGAAACTTCTGCTAAACTTGGTCCCTGGTGAGCCACTTACCCTGGTGAAGGAGTTGGTCTGCTTTAACAACTCGATACAATTGGATCTTCTATTGGCAAGTGTGCTTGATCTGCGTGTCCATGATCCGATCAGTTGTAGCTTGTTCCATGCAATCTGGATTTGTCTCTGTTGGTGTGAGTTGCTCTGCAATGTCAGATGTGTCTGATAATGGTGGAAAGTATGGTTGAAGGCGGTCCACATTGAACACTGGGTGTAGACCAAGGAATGGAGGAATGTTGAGCTCAAATGCATTGTCTCCCATAGCCTTGGCAATGGTGTAAGGACCATATCGAAGTGGTCTGAGTTTTAGATAGGCTCCAGTAAGGCGTTCCCTTTGCAAATGCATCCAGACTTTGTTGCCCACCTGAAACTTGTGTGGCACCTAATGTTGATCATGTTGCTGCTTGTACTTGGCATTTAATTTCTCCAAATGTTGTGTACCTGCTGGAGGATATGTTGGATGTGCTCAATGAAGTTGTTAGCCTTACTTGTTTCGGACTGGACATGAGCTAAATCTGCTTGAGTAGCTGCAAATGGCATGGCCACATCAATGGGACATAGTGGTTGGAATCCCAAGCCCACCTAAAAAGGGTTGTGGACAGCCGAGCTGTGGAGAGTCTGGTTATAGCTGTGTTGAACATACGGGAGGCTCTCATCCCATGTGTGTGGATTATTTGAGTTGTGAATGCGTGGAATGTGTACGATCATCCTGTTGACCTCTATCTGGCCATCAGTTTGGGCATGGAAGGCAGTGGAGTTAGTGATTTTGGTGTCCAACATCGACTAGAGACTGGACCAAAATGTATTGAGGAACCTACTATCCTGATCTGAGATGATAGACTGTGGGATCCAAAAGTGTACCAAAACTCATTCAAAGAAGAGTTTAGTAGTGGCTTCTGTCGTGATATTCTTCTTGAAGGCCACCATAATGGCCATCTTCGAGAACCTGTCAACGACCATAAAAATACAGTCATTTCCATGCTTAGTAGAAGGAAACCTGACATGTAATCCATGGAAATGGAATCCCAAGGCTGACTAGGGGTAGGCAGTGGAGTATAGAGGCCTTGCTTCTTAATGGTTGGTTTGGAAATGGCACAAGCAATCTAGGATCTGATGTACTTCCTGACATCTTGTCAAAGATTCGGCCAATAGAAGTACTTCTGCAGTATTGCCACTATTTTCTTGACCCTAAAATGCCCAGCAGCCCGACTATAGTATGCTTTCCAAATCATCTTGGAATGCTCACTTGAAGGAACATAAAGGTGACCTAGGTGGCATAATAGGACATCTTGGAGGTGAAAATCTGGAACATGCTGACCCTCCAAGAGTTTCTGGTATGTGTGGCCAGATTCTGGGTCATTTTTGTAGAGAAGTGGCCAATCAGAAGTCTCATGCACACAAGAGTTGAGCACGGTGGTTAACGCCATGATCGGTGGTCGACTGAGGCAATCTACAACATTATTGGTGCTTCCCTTCTTATACTTGATATTCAAATGGAAATTTTGCAGGTATGTGGACCACTTCTGATGGAAATCATTCTACAATTTCCCTTGCATCTGTATGAACTGCAGGGGTTGGTGGTTTATGTGGATGACTGTTTCCTTCCCCAAAATATAATTCTTCCATTGTCGGCAAGCTTGCACAATGGAATAAATCTCTTTGTCATAATTGGCATACTTCTGGAGTGTGTCTAAAAGCATCTCACTGTGATATGCCACTGGATGCCCATGTTGAGTAAGGACTGCCTCAATAACCTAGTTAGAGGCATCTGTCTCGATCTCAAATGGTTGTTGCAAGTCTGGTAATGCGAGCACTAGTATTGAGAAAAGGCAATGTTTCAACTCTTTGAATGCCTTCTGTTGAGATTTAGACCAAAAGAATTTTTCTTTCGCTCCTCCCTTGTTGACTTGACTCAAGGGCCAACTGATATGAGAAAATCCCAACATGAACCTACAATAGAAGTTGGAAAGACCCAGAAAGATGCAGAGCTCTGTCAGAGTGGTTGGAAATGGCCAATCCCAAATAACTAGGATATTGTCTGGATCCACATGCACCCCATGTTCATCAATAATGTATCCCAGATATCGGACTTGGGTCATGCCAAAAGTGCATTTCTCCAAATTGGAACATAACTTGTGTTGTCGTAGTTTTTGGAAAACTTGTCAAATGCGGTGGAGGTGCTCTTCCCAACTCTTGCTGAAGATCAGGATGTCATCCAAGTATACCACTAAAAATGAGTTCATGAATGGTCACAAGATGTCATCCAAGTATGCCATTACAAATGAGTTCATGAATGGTCACAAGATGTCATCCATTAGCCTCATGAAGGTTGCAAGAGCATTCGTCAAACCAAAAGGGATAACCAACCATTCGAAAAGGTCCTCCTTGGATTTGAAGGTCGTCTTCCACACATCGGAGGGTTCGATTGGTACCTGGTGATATCATAACTTCAAATTGATCTTGCTGAAATATTTCCCCCCTTCAGTTAGTCCAGAAGGTCAGCAATCCATGGGATCAAGTAACTATTCCAGACAGTGATATTGTTCAGTGCCCAATAGTCAATGTAGAGTCTCCAAGTCCCATCCTTCTTCTGTACCAACACAATCGAGCTCCCACAGGGTAATGAACTCGGTTGGATGTGACCTTTCTGTAGCAGCTCCTGAATCTACCTCTTGATTTCATTGTTCTCTCAAGTGGAGAGCTGATAGATTGGTCCATTGGCCAGTGGTGCACTTGGGGTCAGATCAATGGAGTGCTTGACCTGACAGTGTAGAGGAACCCCTGTGGGGGAGGTGAAGATTTCCTCATACTCCTCCACAACCTTTTCCATCTGTATTTTTTGTGCAGAGGGGCCCTTTCTAAAGTTCGTGGCCACCATCTTCTTCTTTCCTTGAGGGCGTATCATCAGGAAAACAAATTTCCCAATTTTCGAAATGAGCTTACTGCATTGTTTTACAGTAATGAAAGGGATGGCGGTAGGCGATGCTACCTTCGGTATCTTGTACAACTTATTTCCAAAAGTAACAATAACAACACGAGGCCTTGACTCATATATAACATGTCACTTCCACAAGTATGGTTGGCCTAATAATACATCTCAAACATCAAGGGGAGCAATGTCACACAATAACACATCCTTGAAGGGTTTGATGTTGTATGGAAGGCGACACTATTGGTTCATGCAAAGATATTGTCCTTAGCGAGGATACTCGATGATGTATAGTTGTCGATGTGTTGTGGTCAGTAAGCTAAGTCGCTTCACGACCTCTGCCAAAATGAGGTTCTTTTGGCTCCCGCTATCGACAATGAACTGTAGCGGGGAGCCCTTTAGCCACATATGTGAGTGGAAGAGGCGCTCCTCCTCCTTTGGATCTTTGGCTTCCTTCTTTTGGATCTTCATGGTGGAAATCATGATGTTGGGCTCCACATCAATAATATTCTACCCTTTGTCATTCCCCTTATTGGGTTCTGACTCAGAGTCTGAACATGCATCTGATTCCAGAGACTTTAGCTCTGCCACTAGTGACAACTTGGCCTGACACTCATTTGTGTTGTGAGTGGAGCTCTTATGGAACTCACACCACTTTCCCATGTCCTTCTTCGACTTCGCGGTGTCATTCTTTTCTTGTGGCTTTGGCAGGTTCTCTTGGGCCACCCCACCTTGGCTTTCTCCTTTGTTTAGCGGTTTTGGGGTGCCTTTCCCTTGCTTCAAATTTGCATATCAAATGTCTCGCTTCTTCTGTTTAAACTTCTGCTCAATCTTGATAGCATATTAGTACGTCGTGCCAAGCGAGGAGATGTCCAGGAACTCCATATCATCTTGGATGTACCTTTGTAGGCAGTCATGGTATTTGAGTACCAAATGAAACTCATAATCCTTGATACCCAACTTTGTGTGAAGGGTATGAAAAATATTGGTAAACTTCGACACGTGTTGGTGACTCCCTTCCCTACCGCAGCGTGGTCCACTTTATGTATTTATCCTCATAGCTTTTGATAGGGTAGTACAGCTCCTTGATAGCATTCCAAAATGAATTCTAAGTGGGTGTGGGTGAAAACAGTGAGGCTGTACCTTCGTCATTCTACTTGCAGTAGGTTTCTCACCAATCCTTGACATGGGGGCAGCTTTGAGAAGACCGAAAGTAATATTTTCCCAGCCGGAAAAATCATGAACATAAAAATACCCTTCTAGCATATTTAACCATTTATCAACATCATCTGCATCTATCTAACCCTCAAATATGGGAATTTCAAAGTTAACTTGTACCTTAAAGGGTGTGGTGCTTCCAGAGTAGCTGTTGGAAGTAGATGTGTCACCCCTGGGTAGCCGTTAAAGGATTTGGGCAAAGTTATCCATCATCGCATTCTTTTGTCACTCGAGGGCCTCTTCGAGCAAGATTTTGATAGGATCTCCTACCCCCTCGTCTTTCTTTTCATCTTCCGTGGGAGGCAATCGAGATTTGCGAGGCTAGTTTGGCAAATGTTTGACGAGTTCAAGCCCTAACTCCTTATATCCCAACCTCATTGGGGACATGCAAAGAAAAACAGAGAAAGAGCAAACTGCTCTGATACCACTGATCTAGATTTAAACCGAAACACAACAAATACAGAGATAACCATAAATACAGAGATACAAAAGAAAAAATACTTCATCTCATTAATGTAAAATACTGAAATATGCTTACAAACAGAAATGGAAATAAACTAGCTCGGGTGATGGTAGCTTATCTCTGAGGAGAGATGTGGCGGATACATGCCTCTGAACTATCTTACAATGAGGCTCAAAGGCCTATTTATTTTTGAGAAATAATAGAAAACCCTAAACATCCAAAACCCTAACCCTAGGAGATGAAGCGCCAAACTATGGACCCTATTTTGGGTAAATTGGTATATCAACTTCCCGGGGTCCTAACTTTGGCATACGATCTCCGTTTGATGCACACGATACCTCGTTAGAAAGATCTATCCAAGGACTACAACCTTGTGGTTAGAAATATTAGTCCATGGACACATTTTTCTACCATTTATCTCCCATTTTTCCCAAGAAACATCGTTTAGGGCCTTAAAATGGCTTCGAAAGTTCAAGACCCGAAAAGCTGTCAAAAATAGTAAATTATGCTATAAATAAGGAAACTTAAAAATTGAAAGAAACAATGGTGGGGGTCCAAGCGGAATTGGTAGGTGGCCACAAATATCCACCTAGATCACATGGTCTACACCATGTTGCACATGCTTCAGGATGAGATAGACACAGGTTCCAAGAGCATATGCCCATATGTCATGGAGGCAAGAGTCTGTTTTCAGGAGGACAACATCAAGCCACTTGGGGACATCATAGCACAGTACCAAGCATGGCATCAATACATGACCGAGAAGCATTAAGTGGATGTTTCCGAATTTGTCTTTCCTCAAACCTTGGAGCCATAGTGTTTTGTCTTGTTAGGCTATCTCTAGCCTATCTTGTCTCACATGGGTACATGTGGAAAATTTTATTATTTGTAAAATGTCGTAAGTAAAATCCCTAGAGTCATTAGTATAATGTGAACAGTCACTATGCAATGTAAAGATTTATTTGTAAAGAATTTCAAGAGTCATGAGGGTATTCAAAGAGTCACAAAGGGGAATGTCAAGGGTCACCCCAACCTTTGTTATAAATAGAACCTCATAACTCATAGACCAGGCTTTTTGGAGCCAAGATTTTGGCTAGGAATTGCTTATAGAAGGCTTGGAGAGTATTATGAGGAGCCTTGGCTTCTCCACAACGTAGATCGAGTACATCTTTTTGGAGGAGCAAATGGTGTTGACTATAAGGTTCCACTATTGGAGCTAGTGGTTGTCAATGGTGTATGTATGGATGGAAATTTCACTTAATAATATAAACGATCCAAAACATTTCATGCATATGTTGTATTACAGTTCGACTAACCTAGCTACTTTAGCAATGTATGTTGTTTAACTTACACATTTTTGTATGAACTATTTTATATGCAATTGTACGAATCTTGTTGTACACGTGTTGTTGTGTTAACCCGTCACTTTGGTTTGTGTACTATTCCGCTTCTAGCTTGTGATGTCATTCAGCTTTTGTATTTATTTCATGCTGCATACTATTACAGGATTCTAAGGCACAGACATCCTTTTCCCCTATGTGTGCTAGAATCCCCATTCATCTCACTTGACTCATTCGAAGGTCACACACTTGCTTCCAACAAAGTTATCATACTTACCTCTGTTTTCTACTACAGTCAAGGCACATCTTTACTACCCACTATTAGGACTCCTACTCCAAACAGTCTCAGGTCTAGTTGGGACTTCTTACCTGGGAGATCCCCTAACATGTTGATGCATCCAGCACCATCAATAGGTCCATAAAAACGTGGTGCCATCTTGGCACATGATCCAATCCGTAAGGAGCTCTTCTTCAGTTTGATACACAAGTACACATGTTCCCCAACTTGGAACTCCATGAACAACCTATTTCGATGTGCATAACTCTTCTGCCTATCTTGTGTTCCCTTTATATTTTTCTTTATAACGTGCATATCGTGTTCCATGTTTTCCAACATGATTGGTCCATTCAACACCTTGTTAACTTGATAACTCCAACTGATAGGAGTACTGCAACCCCGCCCATACAATGCTTCAAATGGACTCATCCTCAAATATTCTTGATACCCATTATTGTAAGCGAACTCTACCAGTGGAAGGTACTCTTCCCACTTTCATTGTTGATGCATCACATACATCGTCAACATGTCCTCCAATATCCTGTTGGCCCTCTCTATTGGTCCATCTATTTTTGGATGATAAGTTGTACTGAAGGCCGACTCTATGCCCAAACCTGCACATAACGCCTTCCAAAACTTGGAAGTGAATTTTGCATCCCTGTCTGACACAATATTTTTCAAAACACCATGAAGTGTGACCACATCTATAATGAATTCATGTGCTACATTGCTAGCTAAGAATGTAGACTTCATTGGAATGAAGTGTGCAACCTTTGTCAACTTGTTCACAATAACCATGATGGAATTGTGTTGTCTCATTGTCCTTGGAAAACCTATGATGAAGTCCATGGAAATGACTTCCCACTTCCACTCTAGAATCAAAATTAGCTGTATCAGTTGGCGTGGAGGTGTACACTCTGTCTTCACACGCTGAAAATCGAAACACCTAGCCACAAACCCTGCTTCATCCCTCTTCATGTTCGGCCAATAATAAAATCTATTCACTACTGTCAGTTTCTTTTGATAACCTGGGTGACCTAAATATGGTTTCACATGAAACTCCCTCAAGATCACCACCTTCTTGAGCTCACTACTATCTAGAACATATACCACGTCTTTGAATCTGACCAATCCATCTATTGTAAGACAATAATCCACATCATATGCACCTGCACTTGTACCACTACCTATACATGTACCTGTACTAGTAACCCTACCTACACCTATAATATCACTTGTACCTATACTAGTACTCTGTTGCAACCGGTGCATAATATATATATATATCTGGCATCCTATTGGCCTACCTACAAGATCTTATCCTTTAAGTTTGTCCCATAGGAGCTCATAGCTGCTAAGTGATTTACTTGTGCCCGCATACTAAGAGCATCTGCTACTCTATTCTATTTACCTTTTATATATCTAATCTCGAAATCGAATTCACTGATCGTAGCCAACCACCGAGCCTTCCTACTATTCTGATTCAGTTGGTCAAATAGATACCACAAATCACTATGATCACTCATCAATGTAAACCTCATGCCCAGAAGATAGTTCTCCACATATTCAATGCATGTATGATCGCTGCCAGCTCAAGATCATGTGTGGGATAGTTCTGCTTGTGCTCATTCAGTCTCTGCAACGCATAGCATACCACCTGTTTTCTTGTGCTCATTCAGTCTCCACGACTCATAGCATACCACCTGTCTATCCTACATAAGGACTCCACCAAGTCCTTTATTACAAGCATCTGTTCATATTACAAACTCTTTGTCCAAATCTGCAATAGTTAACACTGGTGCATGTGTCAACAACTTCTTAAGTTGTTCAAAACTAGCCTCACACTCCTCTATCCATTTGAGCTTCTTACCTTTCCTCTGCAATGATGTGATAGGATAAGCAATATGTGAGAAGTTCTTGATGAACCTCCTATAATAGCCTACCAACCCCATGAAATATCTCACCTTATCTATATTATTAGGAGCTACCCACTCCATGATGGACCTTATCTTTTCTGGATCTACTACAATGACCTCCTTGGAGACAACATGCCCCGAGTAGTGTACCTCAGTGTAAAAGAAACTAGACTTGTTGAGATTAACATACAATTAAAGCTCTCTAAACAACCTCAACATTGTTGTTAGTTGCTCAACGTGCTCTTCCTCATTTTTAGAATATAGCAATATGTCATCAATGAACACAATAACAAATTTATCCAAGTACGAACACAATACACTATTCAAAATGTAGTTGGAGCATTGGTTAAGCCAAATGGAACTACAACAAACTAATAATTCCCATACTTGGTCCAAAAATTTGTCTTGTAATTGTCCTCCTCTTTGATTTGTACATCATGATATCTGGATCTTAGATCAATCTTCGAGAACATTGTTGATCCCTTCAACTGATCGAACAAGTCATCACCCTCAATAATAGATACCTGTTCTTGATGGTCACTTTGTTCAACTGCCTGTAGTCAATGCATAATATAAGAGTATCATCTTTCTTCTTCACAAACAATACCGATGCACCCCATGGTGATACACTTGGCCTAATGTACCCCTTTTCCAACATTTCATTCAACTGTATCTTCAACTCCACCAACTCAGGTGTGCTCATCATGTAAGGTTATTTTGATGTTAGAGCTTCCCCTGGCACTAACTCAATAGAAAGGTCTACCTCCCTCTGAGGTAGAAACTCTATAACGTCTTAAGGAAATTCATACTTTAACTATTGTAAAACTAATTACCTTCTCAAAACATCTGCATCCTCAACTTCCTTACCTTTATCACTATAAATGTGCACTCCAAATAACTTACACCCTTTCCTGTAGCTACACTTTGCTTGCACAGTTGTCACCATCCTATCTGATGTGGCTTTCTTCTTTCCTTGCAAGACTCTTGGTTCCCCATTGTCATCCAAGCACTAAATAGATTTTTCATGACAATCCACCTTGGTTCTATGAAGATACAACCAATCCATGCCCAACAACATACTATTTGATCCTAATGGTAATACATTCAAATGTGTTGCAGTAGGCATACCATTCAAATCAAATGCACAAGCTCTTACCCAATGATGAATTAGCTTCTTTGTAGCTGTAGCTAACTGCACTAACCAATATTTTGTATGCAATTCTTTACTCAAACCACACTTATTCACCAAGTAAAGACTAACATAGCTATAATAAAATCCAGGGTCAATCAAAATAGAAATAACTTGATCACAAAGCTTATTGTCCATCTCAATGATAGATGCATGATGGTCCACCTGTTTGTTATCCAATGTTTCATAAATAAGAGGAACGCTCTAACCAATATCCCTAACAATTTGTGCATCTTGTGCACTATATATCGTAGGCCTACCACCCTGATACTATGAACAATCCCACCTATGATAATTTCCTCCATAAGTCCAACACCGCATGGGCTCCTTCTTCTGCTCCTCAGATTGATGCCCTTGTCCTCTATTTAATGCATTGAACCTCTTAGGTGGTGCAACATTCTCTTTATTATCTTAATCTTGTGGTCTTAATCGCTTCTTCTCCCATTTTCCTTTATTCTTGGCATTACCTTTCCAATTTGGTTTAGTACCAGACTTGCACTTCGATTGTTCATAGAATGTTTTAGTTTTCAAATGGCCTCCTCCAATTATCTAGGCTCATCGAACTCAATCCTATCTTTGAATGCCATTGGTAAACCACTAGTGAATCTATAAATATTGGCCTTCTCCTCCTTGAGGTAAGGCACATACCTCAGTAGCTCCAAGGAATTGCTAGTGTACTCATCATCTATCACAGACCCCATCTTTAGATCATAGGATTCTTTTACCACATCACCAAAGTATCTCTCCGATAAATATTTTTTCTTGAATAGTTGCTTAAACTCACTCCAAGTATTCCTCTTGTATACCTATGACATTCTTCACATCTTCCCATCAAATGTTTGTTTTACCTTTGAGAATGAATTTAGCTCCTCTGGCTTTCATGTTCTCTGAATAATCATGCAAACTAAAGAACTTCTTCATACCAGGCAAGCATGCCTCTACATCCTGTGATTTCTTCATCTCTCCAAAAAACGTCAGTGGCTTTGCTTTCTTAAACTCATCTCGAAAGTATACCATATCACTCATCCTATAAGGATGATAACGATACCAACCATCATGCCTGTCAAAACTAGAACTAGAATGGTACATGTATCTATCCCTCATCCTATCTAGATTATCCAACAATGTTCCATCTTTGACTATGTCACCACCATCTGACCTATGACAACCATGTGATCTACTACCATATGCCCCATTAGTTTTTTCCTCCCGCTCATGGATGACCTAAAGTGGTCCCTGTCACTGCAAATTTGACAAACTCTAAAGTATCACTACATTTACCTCTACTAGCTCCTCCTGTGCCTATATTATTTTTTCATTATCTACTGTACAACTCCTTATTTCTTCCTTTAATCTTATCAGTGTATCTGCCAAATTGAAAGAGTTCCCAACACCATACTACTCTTCTGATTCATAGGGAGAGTCTTTGTCGTCTACCATCTTTCTAGCCATTTGAAATTTCTTCCTACAAGGTATATCATGTCAGCTGAACCAAATCACAATAACCCAACGTACCTTAGTATAGCTCAGGGAGGATACCTTGTCTTCAAGATCATCAAATCAATGTGATACATGTATAACATAATCTTGAAAACATATAAAAGCATAACACATAAGCATATGACCATGCAACCATCATTCTAGCTAGGGTCGAGTCATCAATGCATGACCTTAAAAGCGATTCATACCATGACCTCATGCAATAAAACAACCACTACATCACTATACACTTGACCCCATGCAAACATTAACATGCATAAGCAATGCATAACCAACCATACATATGCATAAACACATGTAATCAAGCATAAACGAACAATACTTGTAACCAAACCTATAAGAATAATACATGTAACCAAACACACAAGAATGTAACCAAGCGACACATAACAACATGTAACCACTCATACACTCATGACGATGCACTCCACAATAACAACATCAAGTTCCTCATGACACCATCACTATAACCATGATCAAAATTATGCAAATGCAACAAGCACCTGGAATGCAAGTGTAAGAGACACACATGGAACTAACATGCATGCATGACCAACACACATCCCATCCAGTCCGAGGGGTGAACCATGCTCTAGTACCACTCTGTAACACCCTCCTCCCACATCTACCTAAGAAATCGGTGATCCGGGGTAAACATGTGACGAGAGACCACTATAATATGATTTGACCTCCTAAGTCACATTAAGGAAGTGGAACTAATGGAAACACACCATACAAACATTCAACATAAGAATTAGGACCCTCAGGAACCAATCCAACCTTTTTTCCAACCATCCCCTGGCTCCCATTGAGCTTTTGGACCACTTGACCTCTCGATGCTCTCATGATATGGGCATGCCAGCGTCTAGGGACATTTGGATTCTCTCACAGGCCTGCAAGCCAACATCCAAGGACTCTTTTTGTCAGTGTTTTGCCAGCATCCCTAGGATTTGAGCCACTTTTTCAGGCCTAGAGCCCAATTTATTGCCCATAATTGAATCACACCTTCATAGCAGTAAAATAACAAGGAAGCGGAAGTATAAATGAAATCACTTGAATGATACCTTGGTTGGACCCCTACTAACCATGACAAGCATTTCGTCAAACATATCACGAATATGTAATCTACATGTGTAATTAATAAATCTAAGCATACGGGTCTCATACTTAGCTGAGAATCGCTAAAAGACATTGATGCCTCAACATATTAACTTCCATTTCATCCATTAAGCCATAGATACATTGATCATTCATTTACAAGTAAAAACATGATGAGATCCATACATAGCTATTGTCATAAAACACATATAACCAGCATAATAGCAACAAAAATACCAATGAAGTCACAAACATTTGATCCACATATAAACCACTTTAATACTCATAGAAATACAAGGAGAAATAACTTCATATTGATGATGTAAAATCCAAACTTGGGATGGGAATTCCATGATCCACCCGACCATAGAATGGTTGAGCCAAATATTTCTTTAACATTCACCCCCATGCCATATTCCAAGCATGAATGTGGGATCTCATAAAACACATCAATCTGAAACCATCCAGGGCTTCCAGAGGTCATCCACCTCAACCCATCAAATAGTGATTCCACCTCACGGTCAGACATCACAAAACCATCATCAGATTGGTCTCTAGCCAAGCCTTCTAGGGATCCATAATGTTTGTCCAACGAAGGCTCCAGGACTAGTAACTCAACCCACAGCATTCACCGGCCTCCTGAGCATTTGTCTAACCAAGGCTCCAGGACTAGTAACTCAACCCACCAAGGGCTCCAGAGCATTTTTCCAACCGAGGATACGAGACTAGCAAGTCAACCCACCGAGGGCTCTAGAGAGTTTGTCCAATCAAGGCTACAGGACTAGTAACTCAACCCATGTTGTTACAGGACCAAGGCTCTAGGACTAATAACTCAACCCAAGCTAAGGAAACGTGAGAACCAACCAAAACAAAACAATGAAAATAAACCCACAATATCCATCATTATCTAGGAAATGGCAAGGTTAGGCAATCCACTATCTAGCCTAGTTATCCTCCATGCCAATGACAGATCACAACCAATAAATGACATGCATATGTCAAGCATGCAAAAAATAATGAGGACAACATACTTTCACCTCGGTAACTACAAGCAAATTCCATTGCAGTTGTTGATCCTGATGTCCTCTTGCACTTTCCTGATCTTCCTTTGCCTTCTTGCTCCAAAATCCATGTATGCCACACCCTCCAAGAGTGCTCCAAGAAAACTCCAAGTCTCCAATAATATGAGAGAGAGAGAGAGAATAATTAGAGAGCTCCAAAACTAAACTGACAAAAGGTTACCAACTAATACTCAGAAGCCTTTTTATGAACGAGGCCTCTATTTTCTTTAATTTCCATTTTTTTCCTTCATTTTCCTCCACACATGCAACTTTTTAATAATCTAGGTTTTCATTGATGTTAATATGGCATTAGCCGAGATAGAAAATATTGTTGAGATGCCTCGTTCCAAATGATGATGTCATAACTCTTGTTTCATAAGAATGTCATCAATTAATATATCAAGTCACTGATGAAGAAGTCTTAAGAAGTGTTAAGTGCCAAGTATTTAGAAGCCCTTGATGACATATGAAGGACTACATTGGATGATGTCATATTCTTGATGAATGACAACAATTAATGATGGCACTTGATGAGGTTTGTTAGAGTTGGTCTGGTCAGTCCTCCGTCAGAGATCAAAACTCTTTATGCATTTCATTTTTAGGTGTCCCGCTCCATTCACCCAGCTGAATTTCACTAGGGGCATGCCATAATCTGACGAAGAAGGTCATGGTAGTCATTCCCCCTCATGTCTAGCTCCTACTCGCTCAGGTCTTTTGTCAATAATCATCAAAGTCCATGACAATCAAGGTCTGGTCCTTTAAAGGACAAAAGTCATTTTCTATGTCTAGGTCTAGGGATTCATCAATTTGGTCTTTGAACATGTCTAGTAAAGCCATGCAGGCCAGAGTGAGGATATTACACAGTTATGGTTCAGAGAGCTTCATTGTCATGTGGATAGACTTCGACTCTTCTTCAAAACTCTGTTTTGAAGAAAAGTCAAATAGTGTCATTTATGACAAATTTTTCAAAAAAGTCGTCAGTTGATTTCTTCAGATGCAGTCATGGTTTCCATGGCCAAATGTCCTGTTGTGCAATCCCTGCAAAGAGAGCCGAAAATTTCATCATTTGAGCTAAAATTTCAAACGGAACGTGAAAATCAGTGTGTTTTAAAGTCAGTGAAAAAAGTGCCAAACACAACATTAGAAAAATGGGTTTTCAAGGAAGCAAAAATTAAACCCATCTCTTCCAAGGCTATATATACAAGTTTTTATCAAAACCAAAGGCATTGTGGTATTACAAGCCTTGGAGAAACATTGCAAACGTGTGAGTGTGCAATTGTGAGCGTTTGAGTGAGTTGGAGAAGATTTTAGAGGGCGCGGCGCACATAGAGGGCACAACACACACAGAGGGCACAACGCATAGAGAGCCTGCCCACAGTTGAAATTTTCCAAAGGCGCGATGCATACCCAGGGTGCGGCGCGCTGGGCTTTGCGAGCGGCGCACACAAACAAAGGGCCGAAACAAGTGCCCAATCACTTCCAAATTTTGGTGAAGCCTATCAAATTGAGAGATATCACAAAGGCACCCAGCCTCACACCATCATCAAAGGGCAACCTAATCACTATCCACATTGCAGTCATGACATCACAACATTCGTCAAAATATGAGATGGAGACACAAAGTGACTCATCCTCAGAAGAGCAGGCTCCCAGGAGACACCACAAGAGTGGCAAACATGTCAGGGATGAACCCACTACCCTCACTGAGTTACAAGCATGCCCTCTTGCCATGTCATGTTTCCAACACCTAGCATGTTTCAGATTTTGTCAAAGGGTGGTAGATGTTAGAGTTCATCATGAGTTGGCCCGTTTATTTGTGCTTCATCTACATGGAGGTCAGTCTATCTTGGCCGGGGTCACTTTCACATTGACACCCGAAGCTATATCAGTGGCAACAGGTATACCAAATGTTGGAGAATAGTGGCATAAGAAGAAGAAGGTGGATATGCAACACTATGAGCCTTACATCAAGGTTAGATTCTTGAGTCACCTCACAAGAGTCTTTCCCTTCAGATACTTGAAAGATGAGTATGCTCCACTCATGATATTGATCATGAAATACTTCAGTTGTGAGGGGAGGTTCTCTCAGCTATATGCCTATCATATCTGGTTGCTCATGCATTTCACCAGGGTGAGGATGATGAACTTCCTGTTTTTCATATGCAAGAACATAGAGAGGATGAAAACCTTCATGCTGCATAAGACCCCTCCGCAGCAGCTTAACAGTGTGTTTCACTTTATTCTTATCCAGGTTTTGGCAGATCATCAGTTGGGGTTGCACGGAATTGCTTGGGAGAAATTCATCTTACGTGACTTCTTCAGCACATCATAGGTACTATCAGAGCCAGAGCAGGAGATGGGTGGTCCTTCCCATCAGCATGAGCATCATGAGACCACTACCATGCCAGTTGTTTTTACATATCAGAGAGGCAGTAGGCACTTGTTTCCAGCAGCAAAGCGAGTGTTATCTCTACCCATGGTGGAAGGGGCCTCACTTCCGGCATCAACGACACAGTTACCGGAAAAGGGCAAGAAGCTCGTGCATGATGAGGGGCCATCAGGTGTACAGGAGACCGATGTCATCCTCATTCAAGATGATGAGGCAAAGGCAGAGAATTCCCGACTTAGGATGACCATTCAAGAGTAGGACATGGAGATCCAAGACTTGATACTTAATGTGGAGAGGGCCAGATGGATCATCAAGTATTTGGAGCAAAGGAACAAGCAGCTTGACGACCAGCTGGCAATCATGGAGCTGCAAAGCATCCGTGAGAATCGACAAGCTGCCCAGCAGAGGAGGATCGAGCTCACTACCTTGGAGCAAGAGATCAACAACGACCGTGAGTCTTGGTTAGAGTGGGTCAATCTACACTTGGAGAGACTGCTGGAGAAGGCCAATAGAGACAAAACCATACTAAGGAGGATGGCTTGTCATTACAGGGCATGGAGCATGAGTAAAAAGACGTGGATAAGGAGCTCGAAAGCCAAACTGAGCAGAGCAACAAAAGAGGAAAAAGAGAAAGATCGATTTCAAATCTTGGTCGAAGCTTCTGTGGCCTAGCATAGTGCCTCCTAGAGAACCTCCAGCCCAAATTTCAAGAAATTTGGGACAATTTTGGTCACATGGAAAATTTTTCGCACAAACACAAGTTTTTTCTCTATACACGTCACGCCACCAGCGCGACACATAGGATTGGGAGCTCGAAATGAGAAATGATTTGCATTTTTGGATTTAGCAGGCAAAATCACGACTACTAGCATTAGGGCAAGCAATTTGGGCATGATTTGAGTCTCCAGGAGGTCAAAAACACCCAAACAATGGCCTCACTGCCCCTATTTTGACACACAGAAGGAAGTCTTGGGAGAATGAAGATTTGGAGGGGAAAATGAGCTCCAAATTAAAAAATTCCACTTGGGTTGGAAATCATATAGGACAGGCTTTCCAACAAGCACACTTGGGCACATTTTTTACTCTTGCAAGTGCCTCAAAACTGGCCTCAAAGTGGCGCAGAGCATATAGAAAAGGTCGCAGCGCATATAGGAAAAAAGGCCCAAATTGCCTCTGTTTCGCGAAATTTCGCTTTGCAACATTTCATAAGTGGGCCCTCTCATCTACACTTCATTTTTCGACACCATAGGTGGATTTTAAAGTACTTTCACTCCATATGGGCATCTATCTAAGTGGCAAAGGAAGGCAAAGGGTCACCCAAGCCATTTGTCATGTTTGTGGCGTTGCACCTGTAGCTAATGTTTGGCTCTCCAACTTCATTTTGTAATGATTCAAGTAACTCCCCAACCCTTGGGCTTTCTCTCTCTTCATGGTACATTCTATATATTGTATGAAAACTATTTGCAAAAGGTTGGTTGGCTTGTAACTTCTGGGAGACTGTGGGAAAGAAACTCTATTTCTGCATTGTATATTTTTTACAGAGGACTAATGAAAGGTAGTGGCTCTATTTCATGAGATTCATGTGGTTGTGAGTGTAGAAAATGTGTCTCTTATGTTTCATATGTACCTTTATATGTTTCGCAGCTCATTTCATATTCATTTCCATTGAAATTTCTAAGTTAGCTAAGGTAGAATTCAATTTTATTGCTCTGCCTGTGGGAAAATTTCATGTTCAGTGTTCATTCTTCTATTGAAAAGGATTCATGTTGTCCATGCCCTTTTCACCCTCTTAATCAATCTCTCCATTCCACACTATCTTAAACTAAATTTCTAGGCTTTCCGCCTATCTTGCCTCACGAAGTAATCCATGCCTTTGTATTAAGTTCTATGTTCATTAACGTCCATTGGTCCCATACTATCCCAGAAAATAGAGTCATTCATAAAAATCGTTTATTGTATCCGTATTCACTTACTAGCATAAGATAAATAGTTCACTTTAATTCATCTCAGGCCATTTCGTTCAACTATCCACTGAGTGTGACTCAAAGAGAGCCCTCTCCTGTTCTGGTAGGGTTAGCTACCAGAGTGAGCTTGGTTTGTGGTTACCCCGAATTTTGCCTTCCTTCAGCCTAAGGCAGATTTAGGTGCTAACATAGTGACGACTCCTCTAGGGAATGAAATCAATCCCCTTGCTTCTTAATAATTCTAATCTTCCGGATGATAAGTTTAGGATTTGATAGGCTGAGTAAAATTGGTTGTGTCCTTTGATTTTTCTCAATAGCATGCTGGCTTCTAGAAGATACACCAGAGCTAATCCAGATCCCGACCTTCCACACATCTACGAAAATCCCAATTTGATTTCAAGAATTCATTGTCAAGAAAGCTCTATATCGCCCGTGCTCAAATCCGATTCATGCCTAGACATTTTTGAGTATATTGAAGAGCTAGACTTTGATGAGCAGTTTGAATTATCGTTGTTCGAAACCAAGTCCAAAAGAGCGGTTAACTCTATTGTCCACAATCCACAGTTTCTTGTAGACTTGGAGATGGAAAGGGCTAACCGATCGATTGATAACTACATAGTAGCTCAGCTTCAAACTCAAATTGCTAGCCCCTTACAAACTGTGCACACTCCTCCAACACCTCCAAGGACAAATCTGCCAAGAGTGATGGCTGCCCGTTTTGCACCTCTTTTTTTGCCTCAAGTCTTAGATGATATGCCCACAGATTACCAAAGAAAAATCCCATTTTTTATGGCACTCCTAATGGCATTACTGCTCAGCAACATGTGGATAGAATGGTAGACTTCTATGAACTTCATGAGATCGATGCAAAGAATGTGGCAGTGAGACTTTTTGTACAGACATTTGTAGGTGAAGTAAGGAAATGGTTCAGAGGTTTTCTAGCTGCTTGTATCGCTACCTTAGCTGACCTACAAAGACAATTTTTAAACCGCTGGGAAGTGAAAAATAATCCTCTTCAAATTCTGGCTGAATATGAGCAAATCAAAAGAAACGTTGGTGAGTCAGTCCAAGACTATTGACTAGATTCAATACAATTTACAATGAAATTCCAGATAATATAAGACCACCTATGGGACTAGCCATGTTGAAGTACCCGGATGGTTTTGATGCTGACATGGCTTATCAATTGAGAGAAAGAGAACCGGCCACAATGGAAGACATGCAGAAGATAGCGGTCAGCGTTGAAGCAAATCTGCTAACCAAGAGAGCTAGAGCAAAAGCAGAGAAGAAGGTCACTGTAAAGGAAGAATCTTCCTCAGTAGATCAGCTATTTCCGAAGGTAGAGAAGATGCTTGAAATAGTGAAACTTGACAAACCCAAGCCACAAGTTAGAAATCCTAACTTTCGTGGGCAGCAACAACCACAGTATAGAATAAGACAGAGAGATCAACGAGCCCAAGAGCCGATTGCACAACGGCCAGTGAAGACACCTTTGCAGCAAAATTTTGTGCATGGACTGGAATCTGATGAGGACGAGAATGTAATAGGTGAAGAAAATCACCTCTTTACTCCTAATGATTTGCCTATTTATCTCACTGAAGAGGAGGAGTATGCAGAGAATTCAGCTACACACAAAGATGTAGATTTCATTCTAGCAAGCGACACCGTCTTGGAGGAAGAATTAGATGAATACCAAAGAGGCTACATGAATGCTTTGTCCGCCCAACAGCAGTGATATTCACTTAGAAATAGAGATGCGCCCGTCAGACCCATTCAGAAAAAGAAGGATTTTGAAGTGTCAAAGAATGATTCAGCAGTTACACGAAGGAAAGGAAAGGAGGCGATTGATCCGGAGAGCAGCAAATCAACATCAGCAGAACCATCACATCAGCATGTTGCATCAAAATAAAAGGAAAGGAAAGAAATCCCAGTCAAAGAGGTATAAAATATTCCCGCTTTCAATTTAGTGAATGAGATTTCTAAATTGAAGATATCCATCCCCTTGACTGAAATATTGAAGAACAGCAGTTATAAACGACAAGTATCTAAAATGTTGAATTTGGACCCAATGTCCGACATGGTGAATGTCGAAGATGATCAACCTAAAATGATTTTTGGGCCAGCATCAAATGGTGAGGCTCCTGATAGTGATGTGCCACCTTTTTACATCAGTTTAAGGTTGCATGATTTTTTGTTACATAACGCCATGTTTGATTCCGGAGCTTCTCACAATCTCATGCCCAAGGCAATCATGGATAAGCTTGGTCTGGACATCACGTGGCAATATCATGATCTCTATTCGTTTGATTCCAACAGAGTAAGATGTATAGGTCTCATCAAAGACTTGGTTGTGAGTTTGGATCAGCTCCCAATGAAGAATGTTTTGATGGATGTTGTGGTAGCAGACATTCCTCCAAGGTTTGGCATGCTTCTTTCCATGTCTTGGGTAGCGGAACTGAAAGCGACACTACAACTAGATTTCTCCTATGCAACGATTCCAGTGTTTGGACAAATGAGGAAATTGTATCGGGAACAAAAAATGAAGTACATGATCACAAGCAAGGAGAAACCAATAAATCATCCTATCAACTATGTACATACAAATTTAGAGTCTTTTGTTTTGTATTCAAATAGTTTAAATAATATAGATAGTCAGTTGGTAGAAGCAGATGATATTCCAGAAATAATAGAAAATTTCAGAGAAGTTTTGAAGAAAGAAGAACAAGAATAGCAGAACACCGTTGGGCAATTAGCTGAAAGCAATGGATAGCAAACAGATAAGGCACAACAAACAGATTTCTAGCACTTGCAAGAGGAGGAATAAGGTTTTTGGATCATGGATTTCGATGGAGCAGTGGGAAATGATGGCACTCGAATTGGAATTTGGGTACGCAGTCCTTTCTCCGCCCCAAACAAAGTCCCCAGTAACGTGCGGGTATGATCTTACAAGTTGGCTTTTGAATGTTCAAATAATGAAGCTGAGTATGAAGCTCTGATTGTTGGCCTAAAGATTCTAAGAAAGCTGAATGCTAAAAGGATTTCAGTATATGACGACTCTGAATTGGTTATCGAGCAGGTTAGAGTCAAATATCAAGCAAAGCATCCTAGGATGCGAGCCTAGCGTAATGCAGTCCTAGACATTTTGAAATTATTTTCATAATACACCTTGACATGTGTGCCTCATATACAAAATAGTATAGTTGATGATCTTGCCAAGGCAGTGAGTAGTTTGAAGATCCCAATGAACTTTAGCAACAAATTCGAAATCCATTTCAAGCATCGTCCAATCGTTCCAGACAATCAGAGATATTGGCAAGTGTTCCAAGATGATGAGGAGATTGATGATTGTCTGCAAAACAAAGGCAAGTTCAAAGAGACCTCAATTGATGAAGAAAATGACTATGGTAAAGGTAATGGTACAGATGAAATGCATATCAATGAAATGGACGTGTTACGGCTGAAGAATAAAGTTAGTCCCAAAGGCTTGATACCTCTAGAAGAACTCTTTGATCAAGATGATGTAGCCCGCAAGCCAACATTGCAGCCAACAGAGAAGGGTGTGGAAGAGGTCAATATCGAGACAGTTGCAAATCCTAAATTGGTAAAATTTTCCAAAACATTGCCGCCAAAGATCAAGGACAAATATATCAGTTTGATGTCTTCATTTGCAGATGTGTTTTCTTGGGACTATTCTGACTTAAAGACATATGACACCAATATAATTCAGCACACTATACCCATCAAGCCCAATCAAAAACCATTAAGACAGAAGTTGAGAAGGCTAAATCCAAAGTTGTTGCCATCTATTGAAAAGGAAATCAACAGGTTGTACAAATCAGGGATCATTGTGCCAATCATATTCTCAGATTAGATCTCTAACTTGGTGCCCGTAAGGAAGAAGAGCTCACATAAGAGGTTGGTAAATGTGCTTTGGGCAGATCGGGTCATTCAGAAGAAATCCATCGGTACGTCACCATTTGAGCTTGTTTATGGAGTTGATACAGTATTTCCTTCCTCTCTCGCTGCCTCGGTTGTCAAACTTCTTTAGAAGGCCGGCAGTGAAGAAGATCCCATGTAGAGAAGGATGAATCAAATGGTCCACTTGCAACGGACCAGAGAAGAAGTTTTCAAGAACACATCTAAATTGCAAGAGAAAATCAAGAAAATTAATGACAGAAAGGCAAAGGTGGATAAATTTCAGGTGGACGATGTGGTGCTGAAATGGGATGCAAAGAATGAGGATAAAGGCAAGCACGGTAAGTTTGAGAACCTCTGGAAAGGTCCTTTCAAGATCACAGCATATCGGTGGTAGAAAGCCTTTCTTCTAAAGGAAATGAACGGGGAAGATTGTCCAGGAGGGCCAATCAATGGTCGGTGTCTAAAGAGGCACCATTTCTAAGTTATTAACGCTGCTTCCACTGTCACTGTAAATACCATTGTATTTCAGTTTTGTTAGAGTTGGTTAAGATAGCCTTTAAGTCATTTCAATGTCAAAGTTTGAGTCAGTTTTTTGGTCATTTCATATTCATAAATGAGTCAGAGTCCTGTATTATTTATCAAAGGATGACTCCATAGCCCAATGGACGAAGGCACTATCTAGCTCTTCTAGAGATCTGCTGTTCTTGGCACCTCCATGGAGCTACCATCCCCCATTGGAGCCAATGTTAGAGTCGGTCTGGTCAGTCCTCCGTCAGAGATCAAAACTCTTTATGCATTTCATTTTTAAGTGTCCCGCTCCATTCACCCAGCTGCATTTCAGTAGGGGCATGCCATAATCTGATGAAGAAGGTCATGGTAGTCATTCCCCCTCATGTCTGGCTCCTGCTGGCTCAGGTCTTTTGTCAATAGTCATCAAAGTCCATGACAGTCAAGGTCTGGTCTTTTAAAGGACAAAAGTCATTTTATATGTCTAGGTCTAGGGATTCATCAATTTGGTCTTTGAACATGTCCAGTAAAGCCATGTAGGCCAGAGTGAGGCCATTACACAGTTTTGGTTCAGAGAGCTTCATCATCATGTGGATAGACTTCGACTCTTCTTCAAAACTCTGTTTTGAAGAAAAGTCAAACAGTGTCATTTATGACAAAATTTTCAAAAAATTTGTCAGTTGATTTCTTCAGATGCAGTCATGGTTTCCATGGCCAAACATCCTGTCATGCAATCCCTGCAAAGAGTGCCGAAAATTTCATCATTTGAGCTAAAATTTCAAAGGGAAAGTGAAAATCAGTGTGTTTTAAAGTCAGTGAAAAAAGTGCCAAACACAACATTAGAAAAATGGGTTTTCAAGGAAGCAAAAATTAAACCCATCTCTTCCAAGGCTATATATACAAGTTTTTATCAAAACCAAAGGCATTGTGCTATTACAAGCCTTGGAGAAATGTTGCAAAGGTGTGAGCGTGAAATTGTGAGCATTTGAGTGAGTTGGAGGTGGTTTTAGAGGGCGCGGTGCACATACTCAGGGGCGCGGCACACACAGAAGGTGCAGCGCACACAGAGACTACCCACAGTTGAAATTTTCCAAAAGTGCGGTGCATACCCAGGGCACGGCGCACTGGGCTTTGCGCGCGGTGCACACAGACAAAGGGCCGAAACAAGCTCCCAATCACTTCCAAATTTTGGTGAAGCCTATCAAATTGAGAGATATCACAAAGGCACCCAACCTCACACCATCATCAATGGGCAGCCTAATCACAGTCCACATTGCAGTCATGATGTTATCACAAAATCAAGTACTAAGGGGCTGTTGATCAAATAGACTTTGTGAAACTGTTTCAGACCAATCTTTAGACTAAGGATTAGCCTCCCTAGCCCGAGAGGGCTCTCTCAAAAAAGTTATTGATTTTGTTTGTTGATAAGAGGGCTAACTCTAGTAAAGTAAATTTAATAAATAGGTTGGTTGGACAGACATTTCAAAGACTTCCATTGGGCTTATGGAGTTGATCATATTCAATAAAATATAACACTGCTCATGCATAGAAGTCAGGGCATGTAATGTTTAAACACTCAAAACATCATCTCATAGAAACCTCAGTTTACAAATACACACAGGAAGGTCAGAGCAGCATAAGTGAATTCTGAGTGATTGTGTATTCATACAACTGTAAAAACATTAAAGATAAAACAAAACCACATATCTTGAGCATTTGAAACACTGTAAGAATCTTGAGAAGATAAGCAGCAAATTATATTACCAAACTGAGTTTTTACACAAGCCAAAGCAATACTCTGTTTCTCAAAATATCGAACCCTTGTTACATATATGTTTCCACTATATATAGAAACATAACTCTAACTACTTGGAGCTTCCTCCTCCAGCATGAGGGGAGCTCGATGACTGTCATTAATGACCCTTATCTGTTTTTAACAAACTTATTTAATACAACAATTACTAACAGAAGTTCTAAAGAGTTCTAATCTAATTATAACTCTAACTCTATCTCCTTCGTAGAAAGACTCCTCCTTGCAGCTTTGACACCTGGTTTCTTTTTCATTTCGCTGAGATGGCATGAGATGAGCAATTAATTCCCCATGTTGGCTTTGGATACTGAATGTTTTAATCTGCTCCGTGTTGGCTGTGGATATCCCTTATTTTTCGGTTCTGGTCCCCCATCACTTCGAAAATGCAGCAGCATGTACTTTAAGCCTCTTTAATAACCCAAAAACAATAGAACACCACCATGTTTCTTGATAGATTGGATGCTCCATCGATGGCCAAGTGTGCAAGCCGAAATTCAATATATGCAATTCATTCAACACCTTATGACCAGCAATAAAGTGACTTTATAACAAAACTTTACCCTTGAGTCAAAACATTTCACCTTTTTAAAGGTACACCTGTCTTGATCTGAATGGTTGTGATGGTTTCATTTTGTCTTCTACACATCCTTCAGGTGTTTCCTTTATAAAATTTCCAATCATCTTACCAAGTTGTTTGTCTGCATTTAAAATCAATACCTACAGCAGTTTCGCAGCGCGCTGCGAAACTGCGAAACTGTTTTAAACAATTTCAATTCTCTCTGCGATTTCAACTGCTCTGCCACCTGATTTCAAAATTCCTTTTTACCTTGGATATATATAGCCGGGTTTACATGCCTTCAAAATAATGAACTTAATCAAAATTTTACAAAACTTTAGAACAACACCTTAATTAGAATCAGCAATTTCATTTAGCAGCTAATTTATTTAGTTGTGCCTTCAATTTTGCAACCTCTTTTTCCATGGCTTTGATTTCAGCACTGGCACTCTTCATCTTAGCAATTTCACTTTCAGTTGCCTCCAACTGGTCCTTTGTAGATATAATATTTCCTCCTTGGGAAATGATGACTTTTCTATTTGAACCTTTTTTCTTGATTTCCTCTGCCTCCTCTGTTCTCGGCAGTTTCTCAGCTTCCCTTGCTTACTTTCTTGTAAGAGGTTTTTTCTTTATTTCCTTTGCATCCTCTGTTCTAGGCAGTTTCTCAGTTTCCCTCACTTGCTTTCTTGTGAGGGGTCTCCTTGGTTTGAAGATAAACTCATCACCTGGTTCATCGAACCTCAGTCTTTTTGAAGCTTTAGATTTCTTAGTGCTTTCCGGTGTTGACTGTGTCAAGTCAATGTGCATTGGTTCAATGTGTGTCGGCTCAACTTGATCAAACTCAATAGCTTCCAGCAAATCATTCAAGCTGGCTTTTGATAGCGGGCTTTCCTCAACAGCCACTGCTTTGCCTTTTTCTTTGATCATTTGACTCCTTGTCCTCACCCTTGACACTTTTTTAGATTATTTTGGCTCAGGTACAGTCTTCTTATGCTGGGCTTCTCCTTTTGCTGATGGCTAAGGTTGTTCTTTACTAACCATTGGCTTGAATGACTTTCTTAACTCTGATTTTACCTTCCTTCTATCCTTAACCTCCTTCTGAAGCTCAGCAATCGTGGGCTCTTCAACTGACTCTTCAACTGACTGCTCTTTTTCTCTAACGGGCCGTGGAGTCAGACCTGTTTTACTTTGAAAACCCGCCATGAAAATGAACGAATCCCAATCCCTGCCTATTTTCTGAAGACCATTCAAAACTAACAACTTGACCAGACCATGCTGAAATAGAGATGTTTCACAGTCATCCTTTCTTAACTGCACTTTGTCACACATTTTGCTCAGACTTCGAAACAAGTAGAAGGGAATGTCTATGGATGCTTTACCAGTAAAATGCAACAGTAACTTGGAGTGGTAGGAATAGACTTTATTATATCTTCCCTCACAACTTAGGTACTTCTGAATACAGGTGAGAAGCAGGGCATAATACTCCTTAACATAGTTTCTAGGCACTGCCTTTGTCAGGTCCTCATTCACATATGCCTCTTTCAGGAATTCTTTGCATGGACTCATATCGAACTTGAAGTTCTTAAACCATTCTTGTCCCCCTCTCGGGATCTCAGTTACTGCATCTATTTCCTCTGGAGACACTTTAACTTCTAACATAGCTATTTTAGAATTCAAACCGGTGAAGTTTAAAGAAAAATCCTTTGTTACCTGAGCATGGCCACCCTACAGTTTCTTGCAGAAATTCCAACAGTCGGTATCCTAGAAGGCTTTCTTCACACCCTCATCTCTTAATGCTAAGTCTAAACCTTCAGGCTCTGTTCTCTGGCATTTTCCAGACCGGTGTCCTCTCTTCTCCATCTCGCCCTTGAAACCTTCGCACTGACAGTGAACAACAGCTTCAACTGGAATTAGTAATTTGATCCTTTCTTTCTTTTGTCTCAGCCTCGCTTGAAACAGGCTCTCTTGAAAGCAGCTTCACTTGCAAACTCACATATAATCATCACACGGGCTGGTCACTTATGTACATTCACAATCATCACAAAGATCTATGCATAGTAAAACTCATTTGGATTGATACTGATGCGCATGTCTGCAAATTTATTAGTGTAGTGATGGTTAATGAGCGTTTGGGAGGTACGAAAAACTGACATGAGAGGATGGGAATGGTGACTCATTAACGGACTTGACCCTTTTAGAAATATTCGCTGCAAAACGCACGAATCTGCGATTTCGCAGCGCGTTTGGTTTTGAATTGTCATAATGCGCTGCGAAATGGCTTGATGGTGATGCTGCAAAATGGCTGAACAATGATTATGCAGCGAAACGGACCAATAAGAGACTGCGCTACGAAATTGTGGAAAGGATCGGTGGCATGGATTAGACAAGACATGTCTTATGGAAGCATGATGGTGGAGGATGACCGATAGGATTAGAATACGCTTTACATCAAACATCTTTAAAGCTTCAACCCTAAGTAAGAAACATAGACTAAAAAAAACAATTTAACACCAATTTTAGGCATTGGACTTTGGGCAAAGGGTTATATACAAATGTTTAAAGTTCTAAGTGATAACAGTGGCTCCGCTTGGGATAGTGTGCTCCTGTAGTACACTAAGAACTTGTAGATCCAGTGCTTCATCCATTCCCTAAAAAAAAACACACATGAAGTTGACAAGCATTCCTTTCTAGCTTTGTGGGCCTTCTCCTCGGGCTTAAGCTCTTCTGTTCAGCTTGTCATTTATTTTCAACAGAAAAAAATTATAAAACGGTTATATACAATGTTCATGAGATACTTGGCATAATTTTCATTGATTGTAATGCTTTAAGAACCTGCCATTAATAGGTCCTCCAGCATATGGTGCTCCATCAACTTCCCGCAGAATGTAGGTGTTATTTCCATGGAAAGCAAAAATCTGATATGGCCCTTTCCACAAATTTTCAAACTTACCATGTTTACCTTTCTCTTCAATTTTGGCTTCCCATTTTAGGACTTTATCATGAATCTGAAAAGTATCCTCTTTGATCTTCTTGTCAAATGCTCTCTTGACCCTATTCTGATTTTGCTGATGACTTTCAAACACCTCACTTCTTTTCTCCTGCAGAGCTATTAGCTGGTTGATCCTTCGCTGTATGGCATTTGGTTCCTCCTCTAATCCTTGAATCAGCTTCATTACTGGTACCCCGAGAGATGTTGGGAATATAGCCTCTGCTCCATACACAAGTTCATATGGTGATGTTCCAATGGACCTCTTTGTGCAAATTCGGTCAGCCCACAAGGCATACTTTAATTTCAAATGCCAAGCCTTTTTATTTTCTTGCAGTAGCTTCTTAATAATTCTCACAAGACTCTTGTTTGAGCTTTCTGCTAAGCCATTTCCCTGTGGATAATAAGCAGTGGAATGACCAAGGGAGATGTGGTATTGATGACAAAAATTTATCGTTCTTTTAGACTTAAAAGCCTGAGCATTGTCTGTGATAATCTTGATTGGACAACCAAACCTTGATAAGATATTATTTTCTAAAAAGGAAATTATTACTGAGTCATTTGCTTGCCTGGTGGGTATTGCCTCTATCCACTTTGTAAAATAATCGATGGCTGTGAGAATCCAGCGATGTTGTCCTGATGAAGGTGGATGAATTTCCCCTATAAAATCTAATCCCCACTACTGGAAAGGTGCCTCAACATAAATAGGAACCAGTGGCATTGGCATAAGCTTTCTCTTTCCTTCAAAAACTTGACATTCATGGCATGCTGCTATCTTTTTATAAATATCTCCACATAGTCGGCCAAAAATATCTAGCTCTCAAAATTTTGTTTGCAGTGGCTTTCCAATAATGATGACCTCTGCAATCCCCTTTATGAAATTCATCAATTACTTTATCAGCTTCTTCTTCAATGAGACAATTTAATAATATTCCTCCTCCATCCTTCCAAAATAAATTTTGATCATATACAAAATATCTGAGAGATTTCAACTTAGTGAACCAAGCTTTAGATTTTGAAAGGTTATCAGGGGCTCTATTATACTGCAAGACAAATGCTACATCCTTATACCACTCGGAGATCAAAAATTTTCTGTTGATTTGGACCAATTCTTCTTCATTCTCAGAAATTTTTGATATTTCTGTGCTAAAATTGATATCAATGCAGTCCAGGTTTGACTGAGTCAACAATTTTGCTAAGCCTTGACCCTTTACCAACTTGGTGGGCTTAATCTCAATGTCATATTCCAACAACTTTGCTATCCATTTCCCTCTTTTTCCGTCTGGGTCAGCTTGTGTAAGAATATCTTTTATAACAGCACTTGGCACGTATGCAACAATATGAGAATGCAACACATAAATTCTGAAATCCTTAATTGCTTTCACCAATGCATATGCTTGTTTTTCTAAGATATTATATTTCAATTCAGCATTAGCCAATGTCTTGCTAAAGAAAGAAATGGGCTGTTCAATACCTTGACTTCCCTTTTGCAACAAGACTCCAGCTATTGTATCTTCAGAAGCAAATGTGAAGATCAGAAACTCTTTGGTAAAATCAGGACTGATAAGAATTGGTGCTTGAGAGAGTGCCTTTTTGATCTCTTCAAATGATCTCTTTGCTTCAACTGTCCACTTGAAATCTGCTCCTTTCCTTAACATCTTTGTTATATGTTTGACCACCTCAGCAAAATTAGGAATGAATCTCCTAACAAAATTAACCTTTCCAAGAAAAGATTGAACCTCTTTCTTACTCCTTGGCAAATCTAGCCTTTGAATTGCACTAACTCTATTAGGATCAATCCTAATTCCCTCTTCAGAGATAATATGTCCAAGCAATTTGCCGGAAGTCAAAGCAAAGATACTTTTGGTTGGGTTTAAAGAAATATCAAAACTTCTACACTTAAGCAAGATCCTTTCCAGGTGCTTTAAGTGGTCTTCTTCCTTCTTTGAAAAGACTGTGATATCATCAAGATATACCACCACTGATTTATCTTTTTCTTCAGCGAAAGCAATGTCCGTAGCCCTCTGGAAAGTGGCTCCTGCATTCATGAGGCCAAATGGCATTTTTGCATACATAAATGTGCCCCATGGTGTAGTGAAATATGTCTTCTCCTGATCATCTGGATGGACAAGAATCTGATTATACCCTGAGAAGCCATCAAGCATAGACATCCTTTGTGAACCAACAATATTTTGCAAAATGAAATCCATTTTGGGAAGAGGGTAATTGTCCTTCAGTGAAGGCTTGTTTAAATTCCTGAAGTCTATACAAATTCTAATCTCCCTATTCTTTTTCCTGACTGGTACCAAGTTAGCAAGCCAATTTGAAAATCTGATTGGAACAATAATCTTGGCATCAAAAAGCTTTTTTACCTCCTTTTCAATTAGTGGCATCAGAAGAGGATTAATCCTTCTTAATTTTTTCTTAAAAGGCTTCTCATTTTTCTTAATTGGGTTGGTATGTTGTATTATTGAAGAATCATACTGTTTCAAATCAGCATAGCTCCATGCAAAAACATCAATAAATTTCTTCATCATTTCAATATATTTGCCCTTCATATCAGCTGATAAAAACTTTGAAATTTTAACTAATTTTGGCACAACTGAGTCACCTAAATTACAACTTTCTATTTCCTCTTCATTGGCTTGCAATCTTGGTGCTTTAAACACATCATTTTGATCAAATAATTTTTCAAGTGGAATAAGGCCTTTAGGAATTAGGTTGTTTTGTAGCTGCAACACTTCAGAATTTTCCTTTGTCTCTGTTAACATATTCTGCTGATCAATTTGATTATGCTCAAACTCTTCTTTCAACTCTAAGAAATTTCTTACCTGCTGATCATCTTCAAAGACCTGCTAGTTTAGGATATTATCTGGGATAACTGGTCTATGACGGACCTTCACCTCATAACTATCCGAAGCATGTTTGGGAATAACAAACAGACTGGCTGCCACAGCAAGAGAATCTGCAACAGAATTTTGATCTCTGGTTTTTATACTGAAGGTATAGGATTGAAATTTTTCCAATAATTCCAACACTAAATTTCTATAGGCTCTCATCCTTGCATCCTTTGTTTGATATGTACCTTGTACCTGCTTAATAATCAATTCAGAATCTCCACAAACAGCAACGTTCTTTGCCTTTAATTCTATTAAGGTTTCCAGGCCTAACACTAGAGATTCGTACTCAGCCATGTTATTGGTACAATCAAAGTTAAGTTTGTATGACAGAAACTTATTTTCTTCAGTTGGACTAGTGATCCAAATTCCAGCTCCAGCCCCTTCTTTCCCTACTGCTCCATCAAAGTATAATGACCAACAGCCCATGATATCTTCTTCATCTCCTGGCTGTCCTTCATGACTCTGATTTTCTGCTGATTTTTCTTCTAATTCTCTCCCAACTGACTCATTAAAAAGGATAGCTGAACCAAGACCAGTATCACATGAATAAATAGGAAAATTTTGAGGTTTTTCTTTGCTACTTACCATGTAGGCCATCCTTGTTTCACGATACAATCTCCTTTGCTCACCAAATACTGGAATAGTAGCATATGTGAGATCCATCTGCATTGTGCCCTTGATTTTGGCTGCCCAGGACCTTGAAAGAAGCATTCCAAACTTAGGTGGGATGTCTGCAACAACAATATCCATAACAGTGGTTTTTGCTGGAATTTGTTGTAGTCCCACAACCACATCTTTTATCAAACCTATGCAATGAACTCTCTTAGAATCAAAGGAGAATAAATATTTATATGGCCTAGTAATTTCTAACCCCAGTCTCTCCATAATTACTTTAGGTGTTACACAGTAAAATGTCACTGTCATCATGTCAGTCTCCCTACTATGCTATAAAACCACATTCACCTAAGCCCATGCTCCCTGAAATGGCTAAAAAACCCTCTTTGCCTAAGTTATTTGGATCATCGCGACTGTTAATTAAATAACCGCGCTGACAGGCGGAGGTTAGTGTTACTGCTGTGCTGCCAGCGCGGAAGCACACGTATTTTCCGCGCTGGTCTAATTTTATGGACAACGCGCCCTCCGTTTGTACTGTTGAACGCTGACCAGACCTCCTCTATAGTTGATCTGCGATGTCAGCGCGCCAGCTCAGTGTCTCACCCGCGCTGATCCTGTTTGGGCGAATTTGTTCTAACAGCCAACCTTCCAGATCCCTCCAGACTTGGTTGTTAGCATTGTTGAGGTCGCCATCCTTTCTCTGGCATGTCTGTTCGACTGACCATCCACTTATCTTGGGGGAGAGCTCATCCTTTACCTATTCATGGAGACTCCTTCTCCTTTATAAGCGTCCTCCATTGCCCATGAGCAGCTAGTTTTTGGGAACATATATACATTTGATTGAGGAATTCTTAGTGCATTAGTGCTGCTCTTTGTAGGCATTTTGTGTGTTGTATGAGGATTGTTTTTGAGCTTGAGGAAGGCTATGAGCTTGTTGTCTTGTATGTGAGATAGAGACCTCTTTGACTTGGGGGATTTGCTTCAAAGGTGAATGCTTGGAAGACATGCTGGCTGGACCCTCTAGAGAAGGACTCAGCGTCAGGACTCCGGTTGTACCTTACTCTATTTTCTGATTAATAAAGATAGATGACTACTCTTATGGTTCCATTTCCATTTGTCCTATGAATGATTAATGTAAATTGTATCCTTCCTGACTGATACATAGTTGTTTTAGTAGATTTTACGCCCGTGTTTGCTCTCTCTTTGCTTGTGCAGGTGTCCGTCCGCGAGGATAGTGGAGGACTGTGATCGGCTGGAGTGAAGGAGCGAGAGGATCATCTCTTCGACAAACATAGCGTTGGGATCCAAGTAGGTTTCTTTTACCCACTTGTTAATTACAACTAGGAACCTGCAGTGTAGCATTGTTTGATTGTTGCTAGACCCCCTTTGGGCTAGTAGGGATCACCTCATGCGTGTAGAGGGGATTTACCCTTCCAACAAATTGGCGACTCAGGGGAGCTTGCTTGTCTCTTTGTATTTCACCCTTGTTTTTGATTTGATTATTGCCTCTGTGTCAAAGTTTGGGGATTGGTTTGTTGATTGATTTGTTTCCTGGTTCATCCTGGGAACTGCTCTAATTGCCTTGAAAGCCTGTTGCCTTGGTTTGGGGTTTTTTGGTTCGATTTTATTTGTTTTTTAGCCTCAGCGTGTTTTATTTTAAAACAGCTGCGCTGACATCGCACAGTGTCTTCTTTGTCGTTTCTGTCATCGCATGTATACATTTAACAGTCGTGCTGACCTGGTTTTTGGGCCAGCGCCCTTTATCCGTGTCCTTCCGCGCTAACAGCGCAAAGTTGCTACAAACCTTTTTCTGTCATCGCTTTGTTGCTGAGGGGTCACCCGCGCTGATCCTGTAAAACTCTCTTTTGTCCAAATTGACTTACTGAGCCTCTTGGTTTGGCTGTCCCCTGCGTTTTCCACTTGGCTTTTGGATTGATAATT